>JAUCMX010000030.1:9938746-9948746 GCA_033459395.1 Hemibagrus guttatus | reverse complement strand
CGTGGATTTCCCGGTATGTTTGTGTGTGTGTGTGTGTGTGTGTGTGTGTGGTTTTTTTGGTTTTGAATCATTTGATGAGAAATCTATTTATTACTGAGAAGAAAACGTTAAAAAATCGCATTTCAGAGGAATTAAACTGAAAAACTTTCGATCTACTTAAACACTAAAAAACTACACTGCGATATTTCCACAATTTATACTTTAATTCTTTGTTTGTTCTGTATATATTCTTACGTCTGTTTTAAATAAATGTTGTTTTGTTTGTGAAACCGGTGGCATATAAATAACACAAAATATCAAATCATTAAAAAAAATAGTATGGGTTTATAAAATGGTTAATTTTTTTATTTGATATAACCGAGTGAAAATGTTACTTTACGGCTCAAAATCTTGCTAATCAGTTTGATTGAACTGTTTTTAAATAATTAAATAAATGGAATTTCAGTAGACATTTTTGGTTGGCTTCGACTGATACTAAAGAAATATTCAGAATTTTTTTTCCCTTTGTTTACTCCGATAAAATCAGTTGTAAAGCGTTTAAAGGAAGCTACCTTTCCTGTGCTGATCCGGTCGCTCAGGTGAGCTGTGGTGTGTTTACGGCGTCTGAACTTACATCGGTTGTTGAAGCTGTGAGAGTCCATGAAGGTGACGGTGACGGGTTCCTCGGTGTGCACCGTGTTCTGCTCGGCGTAACTCCGGTCCATGGCGTTCACCATGTGCGTCATCTCCTGCCTCGCGTTTCCCGCCGCGTCCTTGCGCTTCTTAGCCAGCTTCCTAACAAATCCAACGCATTCAGCTGATTAATTCATTAATATTTTCAAATACCTCAGTCACTCAGACACCAAAACACACAGGACAGAATGAAGAGAAGGAGAACGCTTCAGTGAAACCCGGCGAGAAAACGGCGTGTGAGCGAGCTGAAGGTCCGACAGGAAGCCCAGAGAAAGTTCACTAACATGACCACAGCTTCGGCAGAGCAGGACTGACAGAAGCCAAGAGTTTATATGGAGATCACACTGGTGGAAGGATAGAGCAGTGATCCGTTTCCGCAGCTTTCATCAATTATATTAACCACTTCCACGCTAGGCTATGCTCACTTCCTGTTTACTGTACACAGAAATATTTAGAATTAAGAGTTCACGCTTCAGGATCCATCTAACGCTCATCATCTTCCAGAAGCTTCAGCCACAAACTCTCCATTTATTTGAGAATTCTGTAAATTAGCTTCAACAGTTTCTGCACACCAACAAATGTAACTTCAGACTAGATCTGGGAGGCGGAGTCAGGGGTGGGGCCAACTGTTACCGTTACTAAAATTCCGTAAAAAGCGCACTACATTTAGTTAATGTTTCTAGACAACAGGAAGTCGCGTTTACACACGTCAAACACGTCTGAAAGTTTGTGAGATGTCGCTGAAGAGGCAGACGTGGCTTAGCTACGTTACGCTAGTTTCAGATGCTAACATTTCACTTAGTTTTTTAAAACTGTTTCTCGTCACTTGCTGTAAGAGATAATGAAAATAAAACCCAAGCTGTATGATGAACATTCTCTAAGGTTAGAGCTGCATCAGCAGTCAGCTTGATCCCTCAGCGTTTCCACTCTCCTAATTATCGTCGCTAGCATATCTCTCGCTGTCCCGCGAGTTGGTTGTTGTCCTGGAGACGAACCTCACAGAAGCTCTTACAGTTCTGAGGTCTGAATCGTAAATCTGTTGTTTTTGGTCAGACACTAACACGTCGCTCTGACGTCGTCCCGACATACCACTTATTTTTTTTAGCATATTTTCTCAGATAAATAAATATTAGCGACGTAATCCTCCGCACCAGTGCATTGGCTACCAGTTTTATGGCTAAAACTTTTTCCACACACACTTACAACAAACCCACAAACGGACAACTAAACGAGTATAAATGTGAGTGTGAAGGTATTACAGGATGAATGGCAGGAGTGATAACCCAACACACACACACACACACACACACACACACACACCCATGCAAACGCGACAACGAGAAAAGTAAGAAAGAATGAAGGAAAGAAAATGAAAGACAGACACAAATGCAGCATTCTTTTTTCAACTAACACAGCGCTCGGGTCATGGAGATCACGCAGCATGTTGGAGCTGGGGAACATGGCAGCGGGTTTGTGGTTGGTTTAAGAGTAAGTCACTTGAAAAAAGGATACTGCATCTTTAAAACACTAACAGAACTAACCGAGAGACAAAGACCAACAAGCCCTCAACTCGGCTTTAACCAGCCCCCTTTTAGCTTTTTTTTTTTTTTTTTACTTACAGGTAATATGAGTAAGAATAGTAGGTCCTCCTGGCAAGCGAATGAGAAAAAACAGCAAACAGCAGAATGAAGAAAATAGGGGTCAATGCAAACACTCTTTTTCCAACAGAAGCAGCAAATTGTGCCTTTGTTTTATTTTAATCTGCATAGTTTTGCTCTTATTTAACAAAAGAACAGTTTTTTTCACGACAATTTGCATGCGACCTGAAAAAATAGCAATAAACAAAAAATGAATAAAAATAGAAAAGAAAACAATGATCACAGCATGCAGAGCTGGCTTACTCTTACACCAACACCGGTAACATGTGCCAATTTTCTCTCTTGTTTTTTTTAAGCAGCAAAATATATATTCTGTTTATATATATATAGATAGATATGTGTGTGTGTGTTTATTTTTTTTTTTAACTATTAGCAGATAATTTGTTTTCATATTTTTGTACCTAATTTTTAAAAGTCAGCCTCCTTTTACTGTTAAATATTATCTGTACATTTTTATGACACAATTATCTTCATTTGAAAATCAATGTTACTTTAAAATAGAAAAATATGTGTATTTTTATATAATAATAAATGTATTATTTTTTTAAAAATACAGCACGGTTGTTTTGCTCTTGTTAGTAAAGCTCTAAATAATGATACACGTCACATATCAGGAAAAATATCTGAGAAGTGTGACGTGTTATTTTCCTCACGACGCCCCGCCCCCTACCGCAATCCCACGCTACATCATATTACTGAAAAGTGGCACATGCGCCATCGCGGGTGTCTGTGATGACGTCAGTCCAATTCATTTATCTTTAATCCAGACAGAAAAGACATCTATCGTAACTTATTTACAGAATAAAACGAAAAAAAGAAGAAAAAACAACTGCAAATCAAACAAGTAAGCAGCAGACATCCTGAAAAAAAGAAAGAAAGAAAAAAAACACCACATTCACCGTGAGCGCCATTTTAAAGATGCAGTATCTCTGAAAGACAGAAAATCACGTCTGCAAGCGCACAAAACACCAGCAGTTCCAGTCAAAGTGACAAAACTCTCAGAAAATAATTCTGGAAAAACTCCATCCAAAAAGAATCCATAAAGCTCGTGAGTGGAACATGGAGGGGAAATATGTCTTCTCATTCAGGACGCTGTTTTCTTTCGATCACTTCAATGATTAATGACTCCACCCCCGAGTGTCTGTCCGTGTGTTTATGAGTGTGAACAGCAGGGGGCAGTGTGGCACACGCCGAAAAACTAAATGTGTCACGGGGTAGAAGACCAGAAGAGGATGTAGATTATTTAAATAAATAAATAAATAAATAAATACATACATACATGAATGAATAAATGAATAAATAAATAAATAAATAAATAAATAAATAAATAAATAAACCTTGCCCTTGTCAAATGTTAAGTTTTTACCACTCAAATTAATTTGCTTTCAAAAAATCAGAGAATAGTGGAAGGAAGGGACAGACAGACAGACAGACAGACAGACAGACAGACAGAAAGAAAGAAAGAAAGAAAGAAAGAAAGAAAGAAAGAAAGACAGACAGACAGACAGAAAGAAAGAAAGAAAGCAGGCAATACTGAGCTGTAATTATTAGAACCTGGTTATTGTTGTTTTCTATAACTAACTAACTAACTAAATAAATAAATAAATAAACAGATAAATAAATAAATAAATAAATAAATAAACAGATAAATAAATAAATAAATAAATAAACAAACAGATAAATAAATAAATAAAGACAATGTCTCTACGCTTCAGGTGTTATCCAGTAGCTACAGTATAACGGTTTGTGAATTAAAGATTATATTTTGGGTCATTTTTGGAAATAAATGAATAAACACAGTGTGTGATTAATTAGCTTGGCTGCTCAGGTGAGGTGTGTTCTGCAGGCATGATGTAATATGTTGGGAATAAATGGGAACATGTTCCACACTGAGGCTGACGGATCTGACCTTAGAGCAGCGGTCAGACTGAAGCCTGGGTCAGATTCACACTGCCCGCTCGCGATGATCAGCATGGTGCAGTTTAACTGATCTGAAGTTGGTTTCTATTAACTGTTCTTGTGTTTATTTTTCTGAAAGGTTGCACTGTGTGAACATTCACTAAACGAGCATTAAACCTGGATCAGATCCAGGAGGAGCTCTCAGCCTCGCGCCAGCCAACCGTCCACGGGCTTCACGCCAATGCTAATGCTACAGCTAACGCTAAACCACACAGAGCCCAGCCAATTCACACCACCAAGCCAAGAAACACACACACACACACACACACATAGATATGATAATGTTATAAAATTAAAATCTCATTTAGTCCACACCGGAAACTCACTTTTACAGACAGACAGAGAGAGAGTGGGAGAGAGAGAGAGAGAGAAGAGAGAGAGAGAGAGAGAGAAAGAGAGAGAGAGAGAGAGAGGGAGGGGAGCTAGAGAGGGAGGGAGAGAGAGAGAGACAGATGAAGAGAGAGAGAGAGAGAGCAAGAGAGAGAGAGAGAGAGAGAGGGAGAGGAGCTAGAGAGGGAGGGAGAGAGAGAGAGACAGATGAAGAGAGAGAGAGAGCAAGAGAGAGACAGAAAAAGTGAGCTGCAGTTTGACACAGCAGCAGATGGTGATATTAAACAACAGTAAAACTGAAGAACTCTCTCCCTCTTTCTGTCTCTCTCTCTCTCTCTTCATCTGTCTCTCTCTCTCCCTCTCTCTCTCCCTCTCTCTCTCCATCTCCCTCTCTCTCTCTCCATCAGTGTTTATCTTTACAGATTATGAGTGAACAGTGTCACATCACCATTATCACCGTTGGCTACGAGATTATTTTCGCTCAGCTGAGTTTTTAAAATTGCTCGAGTTGCGTTATTAATCAGAAGAAGAGAAACAGCAAGAGTTAGCGTTAAACACACACACACACACACACACACACACACACACACACACACACACACACACACACACTTCCCGGTTTCAGCTCAACGCTGCCCCTCAGTGGTTAGCGTGTAGTGCTGCAGCTGTACAGATGTGTGTGATGAACATGGGAATGAGAGAGAGAGAGAGAGAGAGAGAGAGAGAGAGAGAGAGAGAGAGAGAGAGACAGAAATGAAACTCACCTTTTCTTCACCAGTAAGATGGCTACAAGCAGCAGCAGGATGAAGACGAGCACGGCGGCGCTGATCCCAGCGATCTTCACCACACGATCCGTCTGTTTTGCCGGATCAGGAATCACTTCCGGTTCCTCCGTAGCTCCTGAAGCGTGCGGCAGAATCATCTCATTAAAATGTTAGCATCTATTCATAATCCTAATACCGCTAATCTACTGTCACTGTTAACTGTTAGCCATGTTAGCTTACTAGCTAATGATGCTAGCTAAAGTGACTGAATGATAATATTTTGTTAATAATATGCTGATTATTTGGACTAATAACACCTTAATAAAAAAAATAAACCGAGCTAGCTAGGCTACAATGGAGCTTAGCATAAAGAGTTGAATATCTAGCTAGCTTGAAAATATAAAGTTATTATTATATTAAATAAAACATTGAATATTAATGTAGGAAACGTTTGATGAGTCAGAAATGACGAGATTAATGGTAGCATTAGCATTAGCGCTCAACTTTAAACATAAACAAACAAATCCATTAGGACCTGAGGAACAATTCAACTGGAAGCTACACTCATAACAGACACAGTGAATAACTAACACACACACTCTTAATGCAGCACGACAACATATGTGTGTGTGTGTGTGTGTATGTGTGTGTAATCCTGTAAGTACACTAATGTGTTTTACAAGCTAACAATGAAGCCATTACAGCAGTGTCAGTGAGCATCGACCCGGACGTTTATTGTGTTTTACACACACACACACACACACACACACACACACACACACACACACAGTGCTCCTTGTGTTAACGTGAAACAGTGAGGCTTTTATTAAGGAGGCTGCGGCCCGGAGTGACTACACACACTTTTACACACCGACCCACTTTCACTCAGCTTCCTTCTCACACGCCGGATCCTCCTCCTCATCATCCTCATCATCTTCCTTTTCATCATCATCATCATCTTCATCACCCTCATCATCCTTATCGTCTACCTCTTCATACTCATGATTATTTTCATCATCTTCCTCTTCATCATCATCCTCTTCATCATCTACCTCTTCATATTCATCATTATCTTCCTCATCATCCACATCATCTTCCTCATCTCCCTTTTCATCTTCATAATCCCGATCTTCATCATCCTCCTCCTCTTCATCCTTCCTCTGTGTGTGTGTGTGTGAGCATGGCATTATGTAGTGACACTATATTTGTTTTATGCTTGTACATGAATAAATTTGCATATTAATGAGCTGTTAATTGACTGATCAGATATGAACACGAGTACTCTTCTTACAGGAGCCGTGGCTCTGCTTCCAGATCCTCTTTGTTGCTAGTTTGTTATGTAGATGATTTTGCAGCTTAGATATTCAGGTTCTGTAGGTAATGTAGATAATCAAACACTGTAACCATAGTAACAGTCACCAGTCCCAGCTAGTATCAGCTAACTAACTAACTAACTAACCTGTGTCTCACTCGTTCCACGAGTTCCATCCTTATTGGTTCAGTTTGAATAAAATACATTTGATTTAGATTGTGCTTTTTAAAATCTTCTATATTATAAATAAGTTTTTAAAAAGGTTGTTACACTTTACTGAAAAATCTGATCTATTTTTATTTATTTTTTTACTTGCGGCCACAATGACGTTACTGGTGGAGAAAATGTGTGTATGTGGGTCATTTTAGGACACAGAAACACACACACACACACACACACACACACACACACACACACACACAAAAACCCTGAGCTTAGCTCTGCCCAGTTTTACAGTAGTGCGAGTGCTGGGTGTTTTAAAGAGCAGCTCTGAATGGATTGTGACACTGGGGTTAAAAGGTGACTGTGTGTGTGTGTGTGTGTGTGTGTGTGTGTGTGTGTGAGAGATTTGATGCTGTGGAGTATTGCTACAGACATGAATCCCTCTCTCTTCTGCCAAAACACTTACACCAGCGTCAACTCTCATAAACACGGCCGCCGAGAAGAAGGAAAAAAAATACTGGAAGAAATTCAAATGAAATTGGATTACATCCATTTCGGAGATAAAACTGCTCGGCTAAAATGAAAATCTATTTCCCCCTCCTGCTAACGCTACATGACACGGAGCGTATCAAATTCTGTGCGCGAGCGCCGCAAGCTTCCAGCTCACCGCTTTTATTATGTTATCTCCTGCTAGAAAGGCAGAGATGGAGAATAATTAATGACAACAGCAAATCTATAATAACAAACGCTTTCATATTCTATCTGTCAGGTGCGGCTCCGGGGCCCGGCGTCTCGGCCCTCAGTCTGAGGAGGAGCTTGTGATCATCTCACCTCCATCTACAGGCCTCGGATTCTCAGGGTTTCATTCATCTGAACTTCTACATCACACACAGGATTCTGCAGCTGGACACGCTCTTTTTAACGTGGAGACCACAATCTAGAGACCACAAGCTGGAGACCACAAGCTGGAGACCACAAGCTAGAGACCACAAGCTGGAGACCACAAGCTGGAGACCACAAGCTGGAGACCACAAGCTAGAGACCACAAGCTGGAGACCACAAGCTGGAGACCACAAGCTGGAGACCATAATCTAGAGACCACAAGCTGGAGACCACAAGCTGGAGACCACAAGCTGGAGACCACAAGCTAGAGACCACAAGCTGGAGACCACAAGCTGGAGACCACAAGCTAGAGACCACAAGCTGGAGACCACAAGCTGGAGACCACAAGCTGGAGACCACAAGCTGGAGACCACAAGCTAGAAACCACATGCTAGAGACCACAAGCTGGAGACCACAAGCTGGAGACCACAAGCTGGAGACCACAAGTTGGAGACCACAAGCTGGAGACCACAAGCTAGAGACCACAAGCTAGAGACCACAAGCTGGAGACCACAAGCTAGAGACCACAAGCTAGAGACCACAAGTTGGAGACCACAAGCTGGAGACCACAAGCTAGAGACCACAAGCTAGAGACCACAAGCTGGAGACCACAAGCTAGAAACCACATGCTAGAGACCACAAGCTGGAGACCACAAGCTGGAGACCACAAGCTGGAGACCACAAGCTGGAGACCACAAGCTAGAAACCACATGCTAGAGACCACAAGCTGGAGACCACAAGCTGGAGACCACAAGCTGGAGACCACAAGC
The DNA here is from genome assembly GCA_033459395.1 of Hemibagrus guttatus. Classification (NCBI taxonomy): domain Eukaryota; kingdom Metazoa; phylum Chordata; class Actinopteri; order Siluriformes; family Bagridae; genus Hemibagrus; species Hemibagrus guttatus. The sequence goes on along the minus strand of JAUCMX010000030.1, from coordinate 9,940,237 downwards.
TGGAGACCACAAGTTGGACATCACAAGCTGGAGACTTGACTTTAGTCTGACTTTATAATGCTGAGTTCAGAGTCTTATCATCAGTTAGATCAGAAATGCCACAAGCTCATACTCTTAGCTGGATAAAAGTCTTCAGTTGTGAATCCGATCATTTCAGATTATCTTTAACCAGATAACTTAAACTCAAAGTTAAGACTGAACACAGGAACCTTGCTCTTCATTTTAATAAGAAATATTTGATTGAACAAAAACCAAAACTTCTGATCCTAGCTCTTACTGAAGCTTTATTTTAATTTCATTTATTGCTTTAAATATTCATAAATTCATATGAATAGAATTGTAAAAGAAAAAAACACTGCTTATTTTATTAGACATGATGTTCATCGATATTATTCTACATATGAACATTTTATATGTAGTTTATTTAAAATAATACAGAATTAGCTAAATTCTTTTTTCTCTCCAAAATTCTAAAAAAAATGCCCCCACAATGATGGAATACTTTTAGAAATGAAAAGACTTTCAATAATTTCAGTTTCAGCTCCACGATAAACCTAAAGACTAGAATATCCGAGCACGCGGCACTCAGCCAATCAGGAGGTGACACTCAGGGAGGATTAAGAGTTTAAAGAGCATATGAGACGGACCGTCCCTGTACAGGCTTGTCCTCTAGAGACCTGCTACGTGCTAATGCTCGTCCAGCTGGCTATGGATTAGCTAGCGGCACTTTCGCTAATCTCTCAGCCATACCACTTTCAAAATCCTCCAACTGCACTTTCAAAAAAAAATGGGAGATAAAGCAGCACAAATACGCATTAGCACTGCAGCGGTCTGAGAAGCGCACCATATGTCCTGGAGCTAACGCCATGACAAACAGACGACTAGCTGAACAACGGAGCGGGACAGGAAGAAGACGCTAGCGTGTGGTAAATTAATATTCTTTTATAAGAACCATGTAGGAAAGAGAGAAATCAATGAGAAACAAACCAAAATATTGTGAAAGAAGAGCTAACATTAGCAGGAGATAACACTGGGATGAGGGACACTGGACTGAGGGACACTGTGATGAGGGACACTGGGCAAAGGGACACTGGGGTGAAGGACACTGTGGTAAGAGACACTGGGCTGATGGACATTGGGATGAGGGGCACTGGTATGAGGGACACTGGTATGAGGGACACTGGATGAATGACACTGTGATGAGGGACACTGGGCTATGGGACAGTGAGATGAGGGACACTGGAATGAAGGACACTGGGCTGTGGGACAGTGAGATGAGGGACAGTGGGATGAAGGACACTGGGCTGTGGGACAGTGAGATGAGGGACACTGGGATGAAGGACAGTGAGATGAGGGACACTGGGATGAAGGACACTGGGCTGGGGGACACTGGGCTGGGGGACACTGTGATGAGGGACAGTGGGATGAAGGACACTGGGCTGGGGGACACTGTAATGAGGGACAGTGGGATGAAGGACACTGGGCTGTGGG
>JAUCMX010000030.1:9918746-9933746 GCA_033459395.1 Hemibagrus guttatus | reverse complement strand
CTGCACACTAACACACACTAACACACTTTACTGCACACTAACACACACTAACACACTTTACTGCACACTAACACACTTTACTGCACACTAACACACTTTACTGCACACTAACACACACTTACACACTTTACTGCACACTAACACACACTTACACACTTTACTGCACACTAACAAACACTAACACACTTTACTGCACACTAACACACACTTACACACTTTATTTCACACTTACACACTTTACTGCACACTAACGCACTTTACTGCACACTAACACACACTAACACACTTCACTGCACACTAACACACTTCACTGCACACTAACACACACTTACACACTTTACTGCACACTAACACACACTAACACACTTTACTGCACACTAACACACTTTACTGCACACTAACACACTTTACTGCACACTAACACACACTAACACACTTTACTGCACACTAACACACACTAACACACTTTACTGCACACTAACACACTTTACTGCACACTAACACACACTAACACACTTTACTGCACACTAACACACACTAACACACTTTACTGCACACTAACACACACTAACACACTTTACTGCACACTAACACACACTAACACACTTTACTGCACACTAACACACTTTACTGCACACTAACACACACTAACACACTTTACTGCACACTAACACACACTAACACACTTTACTGCACACTAACACACTTTACTGCACACTAACACACACTAACACACTTTACTGCACACTAACACACACTAACACACTTTACTGCACACTAACACACTTTACTGCACACTAACACACACTAACACACTTTACTGCACACTAACACACACTAACACACTTTACTGCACACTAACACACTTTACTGCACACTAACACACACTAACACACTTTACTGCACACTAACACACACTAACACACTTTACTGCACACTAACACACTTTACTGCACACTAACAAACACTAACACACTTTACTGCACACTAACAAACACTAACACACTTTACTGCACACTAACACACACTAACACACTTTACTGCACACTAACACACACTAACACACTTTACTGCACACTAACACACTTTACTGCACACTAACACACACTAACACACTTTACTGCATACTAACACACTTTACTGCACACTAACACACACTTACACACTTTACTGCACACTAACACACTTTACTGCACACTAACAAACACTAACACACTTTACTGCACACTAACACACACTTACACACTTTATTACACACTTACACACTTTACTGCACACTAACGCACTTTACTGCACACTAACACACACTAACACACTTCACTGCACACTAACACACTTCACTGCACACTAACACACTTTACTGCACACTAACACACTTTACTGCACACTAACACACACTAACACACTTTACTGCACACTAACACACTTTACTGCACACTAACACACTTTACTGCACACTAACACACACTAACACACTTTACTGCACACTAACACACACTAACACACTTTACTGCACACTAACACACTTTACTGCACACTAACACACACTAACACACTTTACTGCACACTAACACACTTTACTGCACACTAACACACACTTACACACTTTATTACACACTAACACACTTTACTGCACACTAACACACACTTACACACTTTATTACACACTAACACACTTTACTGCACACTAACACACACTAACACACTTTACACATTAAAATGGCTGTATAAGTAAATGTGTGTACTGTTATGGCTCCTGTATCACAGTCCCTGCACCCTCCATAGTGCACTAAACTCCAAAATGAGATTTGCTCATATATTTTGCACACACACACACAAACACAAACACACACACACCTTCGCTGACTGAAGCAGCATGAACATTACCAGTGCTAAACTTTACCACTCCACAGAGAATCCTCACACACACACACACACACACACACACACACACACACACACACACACACATTACCTCATACTGTGTAATGACTCCGTTGGGCTCAAGTGGCTCCTTCCATTGCAGTAAGATTCGATCCTCAAACGGAGTGGCTTTCAGAGAGGCACTGGGAACAGGTCCAGGTACTACACACACACACACACACACACACACACACAGAAGGGAAAGGGCAAGTTAAATGCACTGTAAGTAACACTGCAATTTCACTTTGGGGTGGTAAGCCGAGTGTGTGTGTGTGTGTGTGTGTGTGTGTGTGTGTGTGTGTGTGTGTATTTACTTACTGTAAGCATATTGTATTTAGAGAGCACTAATGCACTCCTGAGTGCCCTAACAAGAGCTTAGGGTATGGTTGCACAGATGTGTGTGTGTGTGTGTGTGTGTGTGTGTGTGTGTGTGTGTATTAATGGAGAAATAATCTGCCCCACAATGCTCCTCTCTCACACTAATGCTGGTGAAGTTGCCCTGAACTCATACACTTATTGTGTGCACACACCAAAACACACCTACAACACACACACACACACAGACAGGCGGTATTTAATTGAGATATAATCGAACTATGTTATTATTGCACTCGGGTTCTGGCATGTTGAGAAACATTTACACTGCATCCTGACTCAGGAAGTCGGAGTTTTGGAATTTCGGAACGTTGTAATTCACGTGGAATTTTCCAGATAACGCCAAACAGGACCTGGTCTGGATCACGGTTTCTTCTTCTTTCCCTTTTTTAACGGTCTGTTTCTCTCTCACTCTCTTTGTTACATTGTGTGTGTGTGTGTATGTGTGTGTGTGTGTGAGTGAGAGAGTGAGAGAGAGAGAGAGAGAGACTCCTGAGGGTTAGGTGGTTCTGTTATGGAGCCTTAGTTTTAAGACAGGCTGCATCCTGAGACGTCCTTTAACCATTCCCTAACACACACACACACACACACACACACACACACACACACACACACACACACACTGAGTGATCGGGTCGTATTACTGGACCAGACAGTGTAGAGCCTCAGGGCAACACAAGTGTCTCCTGTCTGCTCGCCCATCACTCACACACACACACAGAGAGAAAGAAAAGGAGGAATATAATGGGAAGGGAATAAGAAGAAAGGATTTACTGTTCTATTAGATTTCCTTCCTGTTTTCTTTTTCTGATTCAGTCCCTTTTTTATTTTATTTCCATTTTTTCCTTTGTTCCTTTCTTTTCTTTCCCTCTATCTGTTTTTCCTCTTTTTCTATTTTTTTCTCCTTTCCACTACTTTTCCATTTCTTGTTTCTTCTTTCATTCCATTTCTCTTTACACACTATTCCTTCCCTCCTTCCTTCCTCCCTCCCTCCACTCTATCCATCTGCTTGTCCCTTCTCTTTCTGGCCGTTCCTCAGTTTCTCCTTTTTACTCTTCCTTCATTTCTCACTCTCATCTTTATTTCCTTCGTCCATGCTTCCCTCTACACTTCTCCTCTCAGTGCCCTGCTTCCTTAACACCAACCATGTTAAGTGTGTGTGTGTGTGTGTGTGTGTGTGTCATACCGTCCTCCTGCGTCTGGACGATCGTCTCCTCACTTTCTTTGCGTCCTTCAGGGTTTGTGAGAATCATTTTCAGGCTGATGTTGGTGTTAGGTGGCAGGTCAGGTACCACGTGGCGTGGTGCTTTCGGGTCCATCTCCAGGCAGTCGCCGTGGTTTCGGTCGCCTTGCTGCCCGCGATCGCCATGGCTACGGTTGCCCCGGGTGACATAGTGGAAGCAAATGGTGACATTGAAGGTGTGGCAGCGTGTGATGTTGTAGCCCAGAGACTCCCAGTCCACGGAGATGGAGCGAGAGCCGGTCTCTGCAATCTTCAGAGACTTTGGAGTGCGCATGGGCTCTATGTAACACACACACACACACACACACACACACACACACACACAATACACAAAGAGGTGTTAGTCTGCCACGGTAACCAATAAGCACACAGAAGTGTGTCACTTTGAATTATGGAAACTTTTTTAAGGATATTCTCCTTCCTCCTTTTGTGTCTCTGATTGGCTAGGGCTGTTAGATTATGTCATTAGAATATTCAACAGGATAGAGGGGAAAATGTGTGTGTGTGTGTGTGTGTGTGTGTGTGTGTGTGTTCTCATTTGAACATGTAAACACACTCCTTGGGGATCTATGTGATTTAACTTATCTTTTTTTTTCATGCTCTGTCTCGTCCAGCCTGTCTCTGTTCTCTCTCTCTCACACACACACACACACGATAATGACTAATTTTAATACGCCGGACGTTCGAGAGAAGTGTCTTATCCAACAACTGTGTGTGTGTGTGTGTGTGTGTGTGTGTCAGAACTGTTAATTTATGCTCACTACATGTTGCTGCTTGTCTTTGCCTGACAGACAGTAACAACATGTGGGGGAGAGAGAGAGAGAGAGAGAGAGAGAGAGAGAGAGAGAGAGAGAGAGAGCAAGAGAGAGGGAAAGAAAGAGAGAGAAAGAGAGAGACAGTGAGACAGGGAGAAGGAATTGCCTTTGGAGTGAGAAGAATATTTACCACATTATGCAGGTTCGTTAGTGCCAGAAATATGTCAACTGTTTTGTGAAATAAATGGTCTCTCTGTATAATGTCTGGTTATTGTCTTCTGGTCTGTCTGTTGTCTGTCTGTCTGATTGTGTGTCTGTCTCTCTGTTTGTTTGTGTGTCTGTCTGGTCTGTCTGTTTGTTTTTCTGTCTGTCTGTCTGTCTGTCTGGTTGCCTGCCTGCCTGTCTGTCTTGTTATTGTCTTCTGGTCTGTCTGGTTAGTTATCTGTCTGTCTGTCTGGTTAGTTGTCTATATATCTGTCTGTCTGGTCTGTCTGTCTGTCTGGTTGTCAATCTGCCTGTCTATCAGTCTGGTCTGTCTGTTGTTTGTTTGTCTGTCTGGTTGCCTGCCTGCTTGTCTGGTTGTCTGTCTGGTTACTGTCTTCTGGTCTGTCTGTCTGTCTGGTTAGTTGTCTGTCTGCCTGTCTGTCTGTCTGATTTCCTGCCTGTCTGTCTGGTTGTCTGTCTGTCTATCTGTTCTCTCTTCAGGAAGTCTATCAGTTCATTCTCTTCCTAGTGTCTGTTGGATCATTTTCTCCAGTCTCCATTTTCTCCGAGTCATGTACCACTCGTTCCTCCAGTCTGTCGACTCCTTCTTGCCCTGCCATCTCTTGGGTGTTACCTACTGGGTGTTTGCTCCTTGCCATTTATTGAGCCATATTTTCCTCATTGTCTATTAGGTTCTTCTCTTTAGTGGTTAGTCAGGATATTCCTCAGTCATCTGCTGGGTTCTTCTTGAAGTGTTGTCTGTCTGGTCACTCTATCATGTTACCCTCCTCCAGTCGTCTATCAGGTCGTGGTCTCCTTGTTTCCTCCCTGTACATCGTTGGGTAATTCTCTCTTCAGTTGTTCCATAGTCATCATCGGGGACACTGCTCCTTGTTACCTGTCGTCTGTTGGGACGTTATCCCCGTGATCTTTAGGGTCCTGTCCCTAGTCATCTGTTAGGTCATTCTCCATTCATCATTCTCTAACAGTACACTGTGGGGTCGTGTTCTCTTACAGTACACTGTGGGGTCGTGTTCTCTTACAGTACACTGTGGGGTCGTGTTCTCTTACAGTACACTGTGGGGTCGTGTTCTCTTACAGTATGCTGTGGGGTACTGTAAGAGAAAACACTGGTACTGGGGTACTGTGTGAGATCATTCTCTGTCTGTCTGTCTGTCTGTCGGTCAGATAATTCTCTGTCTGTCTGTCACATCATTCTTGTCCTGTAGTGTTTTGGGTCATTCTTGTCCTGTAGTCTTTTGGGTCATTCTTGTCCTGTAGTCTATTAGGTCATTCTTGTCCTGTAGTGTTTTGGGTCATTCTTGTCCAATAGTCTATTACATCTTTCTTGTCCTGTAGTCTATTAGGTCATTCTTGTCCTGTAGTCTATTAGGTCATTCTTGTCCTATAGTCTATTACATCATTCTTGTCCTGTAGTCTATTGGGTCATTCTTGTCCTGTAGTCTATTAGGTCATTCTTGTCCTGTAGTCTATTACATCATTCTTGTCCTGTAGTCTTTTGGGTCACTCTTGTCCTGTAGTCTATTGGGTCATTCTTGTCCTGTAGTCTTTTGGGTCATTCTTGTCCTGTAGTCTTTTGGGTCATTCTTGTCCTGTAGTCTTTTGGGTCATTCTTGTCCTGTAGTCTAATGGGTCATTCTTGTCCTGTAGTCTATTAGGTCATTCTTGTCCTGTAGTCTTTTGGGTCATTCTTGTCCTGTAGTCTATTAGGCCATTCTTGTCTTGTGGGTCATTCTTGTCCTGTAGTGCATTAGGTCATTCTTGTCCTGTAGTCTTTTGGGTCATTCGTGTCCTGTAGTCTTTTGGGTCATTCTTGTCCTGTAGTCTTTTGGGTCATTCTTGTCCTGTAGTCTTTTGGGTCATTCTTGTTCTGTAGTCTATTAGGTCATTCTTGTCCTGTAGTCTATTACGTCATTCTTGTCCTGTAGTCTTTTGGGTCATTCTTGTCCTGTAGTCTTTTGGGTCATTCTTGTCCTGTAGTCTATTACGTCATTCTTGTCCTGTAGTCTTTTGGGTCATTCTTGTCCTGTAGTCTTTTGGGTCATTCTTGTCCTGTAGTCTATTGGGTCATTCTTGTCCTGTAGTCTTTTGGGCCATTCTTGTCCTGTAGTCTATTGGGTCATTCTTGTCCTGTAGTCTTTTGGGTCATTCTTGTCCTGTAGTCTATTGGGTCATTCTTGTCCTGTAGTCTTTTGGGTCATTCTTGTCCTGTAGTCTATTGGGTCATTCTTGTCCTGTAGTCTTTTGGGCCATTCTTGTCCTGTAGTCTATTGGGTCATTCTTGTCCTGTAGTCTATTGGGTCATTCTTGTCCTGTAGTCTATTGGGTCATTCTTGTCCTGTAGTCTTTTGGGCCATTCTTGTCCTGTAGTCTTTTTTTGGGCCATTCTTGTCCTGTAGTCTTTTGGGCCATTCTTGTCCTGTAGTCTTTTGGGCCATTCTTGTCCTGTAGTCTATTGGGTCATTCTTGTCCTGTAGTCTTTTGGTTCATCCTCCAGGCATCTATGTGCTCCTTTTCTTGCAGCTATTACTTGGTCATTCTCTCCCTGTAGTCTGTCACCAAACTTCCTGTTTTCTTGTTTTCTATTTTTTCTATTTTTTCCTTTTGTCTTTACAACCAAACGATGAGTCAAAAACGACAGCCAGTGTTGCACAGAGCAATCAACATACTTTTTGGCAATAAAGTTTGACTGCTACACGCAGGCTGCACCACACTGTACTTACATTACTTCCTGATTGTGTGTAATCAGCAGGCATGCTGTGTGCTCCTATAATTTACTTCTACAGTTGCTCAAAGTGCTATAACACCCACACACACACACACACACACACACACACACACACAGTTATAGTGACTCTGAAGAGGTTGAAAGATAAGGGCCAATTTTTTTCTTTTCTGAATCAGAATGAATGAAAAAGTGAAATAACGAAAATAACAACTTCCTTTGTAAGTGCTAGAGTTACAGAAACGGTGCACTGTTGTTTGGACCCGAACCTGTGGCAATGCATTGTGGGATTTTATAACAGCAGCAGATTTTCTTCACTACACATTTGGAAATGATTGGGAAAAATCCAAATTGTCCTGTACTAACAATACACACGAAAATGCATAGAGACCATGAACGGTGTGTATATGTGTATATCGTGTACACGCACACACACACACACAAAATACACTTCTGAGGGAGTGTGTGATTGAGTATGATGCGCTCGGCAGGTGATGTTTTATTCATACTGTGGCTGAGATATTGCATTTTTATTGTGTGTGTGTGTGTGTGTGTGTGTGTGTGTGTGACTGAAAGTGATGAATTCAAATACACTGTTAGAATCAGAGTGTTATGAGGCTAAGGAAAGGTTAATCACACACACACACACACACACAAACTTCAGTGGATATGTAGAGACTCTCCATCATAAGAAGCCAAAGCACTTCATCTGAGACAGAGAAAAGAAATTATTTCAGAGTGCACGCTCACACACACACACACACACACAGGAAGTGGAGGGTAAGCGATGGTGAATTCAGGTATTGCGCACCAACTGGCCGTTTTGAAATTCAAATAGGCCGGTCTGCCTAAGCTCTGATAAGCAAACTAGGACACACTCGCATATATGCGCACACACACACACACACACACACACACACACACAGGATTATAGGTAGTAACGCAAGTTATTAAGCACATTCCAGCCCACCTCTCACTGCTAAACACCAAACCTCACCCTCATAAAAGAAAAATTTTGGATTTTACTGATCTGTCCCAAATCACCCCCTGTTCACTACCTAGTGCACTACTTTTACTTTGTTGTTAAGTCCAGAAGCACAGTGTCTGATGGTGTTTATGTGGACTATGTAGTGAATAGGGGGTGTGATTTTTATGATAGTGTTCAGGTGGACTATGTAGTGAATAGGGTGTATGATTTGGGACGCACCAATAGACTGATGACTCTGTAATGAATGGGGTGTGTGGTTTGGGACACATCCAAAATAGACTAATGTTTGGTGGTTATTTTTTCCTATATAGTGAACAGGGTGTGTGGATTGGGACACATCCACACTGGCCTGATGATGATGTTTATGTGGATTATATGGATATTATATGGATATATAGGGTATAAGGCATATGGTTTAGGACAAACTGAGAGTGGAGTGATGACTGTGTTTCTGTGGACTATATAGTGAATAGGGTGTGTGGTTTGGAACGTGTCCACGCTGGACCCAATGATGGTGAGACATTTCTTGCTCGGTTAAAGCATTCAGGTTTGAGTCATTTCCATTTAAATCGCCTTTCCCCACAGACGGCGATTATCCTACGACTACATGGACGACCGGTAGGAAGCCTGGGCAAACACACACACACACACACACACCTTTATCTCCACAAGAGGTTTGGAGAGTGAACTGGATTTGTGCAGGTGTGTGTATGCATGCGTGTCTTTCATTTAGAGACATCTCTATGGTAGAGAGAGAGAGAGAGAGAGAGAGAGAGAGAGAGAGAGAGAGAGAAAATGAAAAACAGACAGAAAGGACACAAAAACCCAGAAAGAAAGAGACAATGAAAGAGAGGCAGATTGCTCTGTTTGTAAACTCACTGATCAGCATATAGCCAGATTCATTTTTCGCTGAAAACTTTCTTTACATCACACACACCAAACACAGTGAGAAATTAATTACCAGCCAGCTTGCGTGTGAGAGACAGACAAATACGAAATCTTCTCCCAGGAGAAATGAGTGAGGTTTGAACACAAGCCTGGTAAATGATTAAATATAAAAACCAATAAAGCTGAGTTTATAAGGAGAAAGAAAGAAAAATGAAGAGAGAAAGAAAGATAGAGAGAGAGAGAGAGAGAGAGAGAGAGAGAGAGAGAGAGAAACTTGGAGCAGCTTGGACCTGTATTTGATTTACGTGGATAGCTCAGGAGAGGAATGGAGAAATGAGGTGTGGATATGAGGTCAAGCATCACAGTAACCTTTCCATCATGCTCAGATGGTGTTCTCCTGACACTGACCCTGTTAATGTAGACCTGCTTTCCATCACACCAGCAGAGGGGCAACTGGAGCACTGTGGTGGTGGAGCTCACTGCTAGGACTCTCTTCCTGTGACTGGACCACCATTTTGAGGATGTTTGGTAGGAGATCCACAGACAGCAGGATGTGTCATAAGGGATGTCAGAATAGTAGCCTTCCACCCTCTAGTCTTTTCTCCACCAGCTGTCAGTCATGATGTTAAAGAGAGACAGCATTTACAGATTCTGCAGCAATTTCTCAAGTTTCACTGAGGTCTCACAGGATCCACCACATGCCACGGCTTGAACCTGTCCAGTGCTCATCACCACGCCCTGTGACCTCTATCTAGCCCCTCATCTCATCCCTGCTGCTTTCAAAAACTTACTTTGGCACCTTATTAGTGACTCAGAGAGTTAAGCAAAACACATGCGACCTCACGTTGTGTTGGAGAGAACGGCTAATAAAATAAATACATTTTTAAAAAATCCTAGCGCTGTACCTTGGTAGCCATACTGACTGGGTTAAGCTTCAAGAACAACAGTCTGGAGGATATATTCCTACAAATTATTCCTTCAGAGGATAAAGTGGTTCCAACTGCCAAGACCTTCTTCCAACTGGACTTTGACTGATGGACACTGACACTGAAGTAGCAAGTAAGGTGGTAAGAAGGTAAAAAGGTAAGGAGGTGAGGAGGTAAGGAGATGAGGAGGGTAAGTAGGTAAAAAGGTAAGTAGGTAAGAAGGTAAGACGATAAGGAGGTAAGGAGGTAAGTAGGTAAAAAGGTAAGTAGGTAAGAAGGTAAGAAGATAAGGAGGTAAGGAGGTGAGGAGGTAAGGAGGTGAGGAGGTAAGAAGGTAAGTAGGTAAGAAGATAAGGAGGTGAGGAGGTAAGGAGGTGAGGAGGTAAGAAGGTAAGTAGGTAAGAAGATAAGGAGGTGAGGAGGTAAGGAGGTGAGGAGGTAAGGAGATGAGGAGGTAAGTAGGTAAAAAGGTAAGTAGGTGAGGAGGTAAGAAGGTAAGTAGGTAAGAATATAAGGAGGTGAGGAGGTAAGGAGGTAAGAAGGTAAGGAGGTAAGTAGGTAAAAAAGTAAGTAGGTAAGAAGGTAAGGAGGTGAGGAGGTAAGAAGGTAAGTAGGTAAGAAGATAAAGAGGTAAGGAGGTGAGGAGGTAAGTAGGTAAGAAGGTAAGGAGGAAAGTAGGTAAGAAGGTAAGTAGGTACGAAGGTAAGTAGGTAAGAAGATAAGGAGGTAAGGAGGTGAGGAGGTAAAAAGGTAAGTAGGTAAGAAGATAAGGAGGTGAGGAGGTAAGGAGGTGAGGAGGTAAGTAGGTAAGAAGGTATGGAGGTAAGTAGGTAAAAAGGTATGTAGGTAAGAAGGTAAGGAGGTAAGAAGGTAAGTAGGTAAGAAGATAAGGAGGTAAGGAGGTGAGGAGGTAAGGAGGTGAGGCGGTAAAAAGGTAAGTAGGTAAGAAGATAAGGAGGTGAGGAGGTAAGGAGGTGAGGAGGTAAGTAGGTAAGAAGGTATGGAGGTAAGTAGGTAAAAAGGTATGTAGGTAAGAAGGTAAGGAGGTGAGGTGGTAAGAAGGTAAGTAGGTAAGAAGATAAGGAGGTAAGGAGGTGAGGAGGTAAGTAGGTAAGAAGGTAAGTAGGTAAGATGGTAAGGAGGTAAGGAGGTAAGAAGGTAAGTAGGTAAGAAGGTAAGGAGGTGAGGAGATAAGGAGATGAGGAGGTAAAAAGGTAAGTAGGTAAGAAGATAAGGAGGTGAGGAGGTAAGAAGGTAAGCAGGTAAGAAGATAAGGAGGTGAGGAGATAAGGAGATGAGGAGGTGTTAAGGTAAAAACGTAAGTGAGCAAACCAGACTGATGGACAGAACTGACCCTGACACCTATATGGTGGCTCATTTTCAGAGGCTCCTGAGGATCAGTGGCCTGTGAGCAATTCAACTTGACCCACAGACTTCTTAAGGTCACCTTCATTCACTTCCTGAAGCATCAGTACATTCACACAGGTCTCCTCCACAATACCCCCAACCTTCAGAGATCAACCAAGAGGGGAGGAGTCTAGCAAAAGTATAAAGGGAAAGAGGGATGAAATGAAGAAAGAAAAATACATCAGAAGGGCAAAATGAAGGTAAAAGGAATAGGAATGAGACAAAGAAGGATGGGAAAAATGAAAGGAAGAAGTAAGAAGGTGAAAAAATTGATATAAAGAAGGAAGGAAATAATGTGAGAAAAAAAGGAAGTAAGAAAGAGAGAAAAGAGTAGGAAATCAAGAAGGGAACAAGAAAGAAAAGAAAAGAAGGAGATGAAGGGAGGGATGAGGCAGTAAAGCAGTAAGTAAGGAAAAGAAAAGAAAAGAAAAGAAAAGAAAAGAAAAGACTACGAAGTAGATGAAAAAAGGAGATGAAAAGTAGATGAATAAATGAAGGGAAGAATGAAAGAGGGGAAAGGAATAAGTAGAAGAAAAAAAATGAAGAAATGGAGAGAGAGAGAGAGAGAGAGAGAGAGAGAGAGAGAGAGAGAGAGTGATTATAGCCTGGGAGAAACAGCAAGACCCTCTGTGGACTAACAGAGCTGTTAACAGCAGGACAGGTCTGTCTGTGGGGACATGTGTGTGTGTGTGTGTGTGTGTGTGCGTGTGTGTGTGTGTGTGTTTGCGTGTGTGTGTGTGTGTGTTTGCGTGTGCCAGTCAGGGCATGCTGTAAACATCCTGTAGCTACATGATGGAAAAACGGTCAGTGTTTACGAGCTGCTGCCCGCGAGGACACTCGTAAATAAAACATCCGTCTGGTGTGTGTGTGTGTGTGTGTGTGTGTGTGTGTGTTTGTGTGTGATGTTTGTGTGTGTGTACTTTAAGGTGGTGTTGTTCAGATGTGTAACGTGAGATTCTTAACGCCACAGGACACTGAAGTGTAATGAACCATCGCTGTATCCCTCTATCCCGTGTGTGTGTGTGTGTGTGTGTGTGTGTGTGTGTCCATCCACCGGGAAGCTGCTTGCGGCTGCAGAAGCGCTTCAGCTTCATTATCAAATTTTTAAAAAATGAAGGTGTGAATTGGGTTTTGCTCACAGAGCACGGTGCGAGTACAGTGTGGTCATGTGACCTGAACGGTGCGTGTCATCGTCGTTCATTAGCATCAGAATTGAAAATTCACAGAACCACAACAACTTTAACTTATTATTATTTCTAAAACAGGATAGTTTTATGCTAAATTTAATGAGTAGAGAGATTAGCGAGCTTTGCATCTGTTCCATTGCAATGTTTAATATATGAGATTATTTCCTCAGGGTCGGCTAACAACACAGAACATATAACACATGCTAGTTACGCTAGTTATCTTATCTGTCTACAGTCATGGCAGTGGCTCGCAGTAATAAAAAATGAAATTAAAAATGTTTGCAAGATTTAAAATAATTCAGATCAAACATAAGCTAGTTTTTCTAATTAGCTTAAAATATGCTAACATTTATTCTTAGCTAGTGTACGATGTATGATATGCTAAATCGGCATTATAGTTACATGAACAGTCAGAGATAGCTAACATTCCAGTTCTAATCGAGATAGCTTAACCATCCCGAGTCATGTCAGTGCTTCACAACTATAAAGCTGAAGGGAAGCTGCTAACCGATGCTAGCTGCTGGACTTATTTTAGCTAATGGTTATATTTCCCTTCAGGGGAAACTGCATTAAGCGCAAGAAGCGGAATAAAAGCGACATGAATAAACGTGAACTGGGGCGGAAATCTGACCCAAAAATGTTTAGCCATTAGCCTGGAGGGTGCATTAGCATAGCATTTTACATAACGCTGTTGTCCTTCACAGAGAGCAAACAGAGTGAAGTCACGCTCTGTTTTTATGCTAGCAGTAAGCTAATATAAATCAGACTAGTGAAACTGTTTGCTAACATTAACGTTACTCAAGCAACTCACATCACAAGCTAGCATTAGCTTACTGTGGTTTTTATTATTAACATCATTTTACAAAGAAGTTAACAGAAATTCAGGTGGTGATGTCACATCCTCTGGCTTGTGATTGGCTGATTAAATGAAGTTTAAGCTCCGCCCTCACTGATGCACCACTTTCAGAACATTATGAAGGATTCTGTGGTACTTAGAAATCTTTTCACCTTGACAGCAATGTTGCTAAGTGACCGAACTCATCCAATTAAAACAGAAGTGCAGCATCAGCAAAAAAGGACAAAAAACAGAAAAACACCCTGAAACTGACCTTTGACCCTGCCTGAGGCAAGACAGAGTTCGTTAACAAAAATGAAAGGGCGAATTAATTGAGAATTGTCCTAAAGAATGACTGTGTGTGTGTGTGTGTGTGTGTGTGTGTGTGTGTGTGTGTTTGTGTGTTCTGCTACATCAGCATGATCAAAGAGGACGCGTCAGGCTTGTAATTAAAATCCTAACGTCTTCTCGCTGTCCCTTTAACTAACAATCCAAAAAGTCTCTCTCTCTCTCTCTCTCTCTCTCACACACACACACACACACACACACACACACACACACAGATGTGTACGTACACACACACACACGGTTTAAATTGTGTAGTGTCAGAGATTTAAAATGAAGCTATAAAGCCTAGATAATTATTAAAAAATAAGTGAATCAATCACAGAGAGACAGACAGACAGACAGACAGACAGAGACACAGACAGACAGAGACACAGCAACACAGAGACACAGACAGACACAGCAACACAGACATACAGACACAGACAGACAGAGGCACAGACATACAGACACAGACAGACAGAGGCACAGACAGACAGACACAGACAGACAGAGGCACAGACAGACAGCGAAACAGACAGACACGGCGACAGACACAGACAGACAGAGACACAGACAGACAGACACAGACAGACACAGACAGACACAGCGACACAGACAGACACAGACATACAGACACAGACAGAGATACAGACAGACAGCGACACAGACAGACACGGCGACAGAGACACAGACATACAGACTCAGACAGACAGACACAGAGAAACAGACAGATTTAGGGGGAGGGTCTGTTCTCATAAGTTTTGGCACCCTTACCCTATTTCATATCAGTGTTGCATTTTCAGAGATAAACCCATGCTGTGTGTGTATATAAGGGTGTGTTCTGAAGGGGAGTGTGTGTGTGTGTGTGTGTGTGTGTGTGTGTGTGTGTGTTTCCAACTTTCATCTCTCTTGAATCTGGGGCAAAAACGATCAATATGCTATTTGAGGGAAATGGCACGACATTTGTACAGGAATAAATCATACACATCACACCCTTCCATCTCATCTCTCACACACACACACACACACACACACTTCAGATACTACTCTTCAAAATTCTATCTCTACATTCAATCAACATACACAAAATAAACACACACACACTCTAAAAGCCAGAAAGAGGTTTTGCAGCGGACCAGTCAGTGTGTGTGTGTGTGTGTGTGTGTGTGTGTGTGTGTGTGTGTGTGTGTGTCTTC
>JAUCMX010000030.1:9911246-9913746 GCA_033459395.1 Hemibagrus guttatus | reverse complement strand
TTTGGGGTGTGTCTGTGGTGTTTGTGATGTGTCTGTGGTGTGTCTGGTGTGTCTGTGGTGTGTCTGATGTGTCTGTGGTGTGTCTGTGGTGTGTCTGATGTGTCTGTGGTGTGTTTGTGGTGTGTCTGATGTGTCTGTGGTGTTTGTGGTGTGTCTGGTGTGTCTGTGGTGTGTCTAATGTGTCTGTGGTGTGTCTGGTGTGTCTGATGTCTCTGTGTGTCTGGTGTGTTTGTGGTGTGTCTGTGGTGTGTCTGATGTGTCTGTGGTGTGTCTGTGGTGTGTCTGATGTGTCCGTGTGTCTGGTGTGTTTGTGGTGTTCCTGTGGTGTGTCTGTGGGGTGTCTGTGGTGTGTCTGTGGTGTGTCTGGTGTGTCTGTGGTGTGTTTGGGGTGTGTCTGTGGTGTTTGTGATGTGTCTGTGGTGTGTGTGGTGTTTGTGATGTGTCTGTGGTGTGTTTGGGGTGTGTCTGTGGTGTGTTTGGGGTGTGTCTGTGATGTGTCTGTGGTGTGTTTGGGGTGTGTCTGTGGTGTTTGTGATGTGTCTGTGGTGTGTCTGGTGTGTCTGTGGTGTGTCTGATGTGTCTGTGGTGTGTCTGTGGTGTGTGGTGTGTCTGGTGTGTCTGTGGTGTGTCTGATGTGTCTGTGGTGTGTTTGTGGTGTGTCTGATGTGTCCTGTGGTGTTTGTGGTGTGTCTGGTGTGTCTGTGGTGTGTTTGTGGTGTGTCTGATGTGTCTGTGGTGTGTCTGTGGTGTGTCTAATGTGTCTGTGGTGTGTCTGGTGTGTCTGATGTCTCTGTGTGTCTGGTGTGTTTGTGGTGTTTCTGTGGTGTGTCTGTGGTGTGTCTGTGATGCGTCTGTGGTGTGTGTGTGAGCACTGCAGCAGTAAGGAGTGTTTGTTGGTGTTTGTAGTGTTTGTGGTGTATGTGTGTGTGTGTGCTGCAGCAGTGAAGAGTATTGAGAGTGTTGTTTGTGGTGTTTGTTTGTAGTGTTTGTAGTGTTTGTGGTGTGCTGTGTGTTGGTGTGTGTGTGTTGGTGTGTGTGTGTGCGCTGCAGCAGTGAGGAGTTAGCGTGTCACCTCGTGTTAGCGGCACGAGTCACTAATAAAGCTCTAGCCTCAGGTCCTGAGTGACAAGACGAGCCCGAGTGCCAGCTCACATTACTCTGCACTCGCATCTGCGGCCCGGAAAGTTCTGCTGGAATCAGTGTCTCACTGCATCCTGCAAGCAGGAAACGTCACCATCGCTAAGCTTCAGCTAGCTGCTAACATGCTAACTTGCTATGATTCTGCTAGCATGAGCCATTTCCTCCGGTAAACGTTTAATTAATGAGATAAAAATTACTTATAGATAAAATACAACATTGAATTAAAAAAAAAAAGAAACACAAAAATATGAATCGGAGAAAACACCAGAAACTTTCATCAACTGAAGAAATACTTTTGCAAATAATCAGGTTTTCTGTTTTGATTATTGAAATCATGTTTGAAAAAAAATTAAAAATAAAATAAATAATTATAGTAATAAAATAAGTAAATAAATAAATAAATAAATAAATAAATAAGTTAAGTAAGTAAAACCCTCAAGTCAGCACTTATTAAATGTTTTCCCAACAGAAATAAAAAGTGAAAATGAAATGAAGAGCTGATGGAGTAAAGACGTACCTCTGACGATGAGGCCGGCGAAGTTGCTGACCCCGGAGCCGCGCTCTGATTGGGTGACACACCGGTACAAGTCCTGGTCCTGACTGGTCACCTCACTGAGCCTGAACGACGCTGCAAACTTCCTGTGATTAATGTTCTTCTTCTCCGCAACGGGAATGTCCTCTCCGTTACGCCTCTGATACACACACACACACACACACACACACACACACACACAAACACAAACAGCAGAGTTTAATACATAGTTGTTTTGATAATGAGACAAAATACATCTAATCTTCACAGCTGATTTTATACATTTTTATATAAAATACAAACACGTTATTCATTTATTAACATCCAGAGCAAACAATCAAGTTTTTATCCATCTATCCATCTATCTATCACCTGTTTATTTTTTATTTCTATTTTTTAAATGTATTTATTCGTTCATTCATTCACCTATTTATTATTTATTTATTTATTTATTCATTCGTTTTATTTTTTTAATTTATTTGAAGGTTAAGTGGATAAACGTGTTTAGCTTGGCGCTAGCAACAGTCTCCGTTTACATCCTGCTGAAATAAATTAATATAGCAACTGTCATGTCTTCCTCATGATCATTAGCTAGACGCAGTGCTAGCCTAGCGCACGACTTCTGTAGTTGAGACTTTCCCATGATCATGATGTCACAGACTGAGCTCATCCGTAGCCCCGCCCCAAATCACTAACACAAAACTACAAAGATTTTGACATAGAAATGAAAAGAAATCAGCAAAATTTTCTATTTACATTTTTTATAGTAAAGATTTTTAAAGCAGATAAAAAAACCCTAAGAAAATGTTCCGTAGCAGTACACGTGTG
>JAUCMX010000030.1:9903746-9908746 GCA_033459395.1 Hemibagrus guttatus | reverse complement strand
ACACACACACACACACACACACACACACACCCATATACACACACACACACATCCATATACACACACACACACACACACATCCATAAGCACACACACAATCCATACACACACACATCCATATACACACAAACACACACACACACACACCTCCATATACACACACACACACACACACACATCCATATACACACACACGATCCATACACACACACATCCATATACACACACGCATCCATATACACACACACACACACACAATCCATACACACACACACACACACACACACACACACACACACACATCCATATACCCACACACATCCATATACACACACACCGACATCCATATAAACACACACACACATCCATACACACACACACAATCCATACACACATAAAATCCATATACACACACAATCCATACACACACACATCCATGTGCACAGACACATCCATGTACACACATCCATATACACACACACACATCCATACACACACACACACATCCATATACACACACACATCCATATTCACACACACATCCATATACAGACACACAATCCATACACACACACACATCCATATAAACACACACATCCATATACACACACACACATCCAATAAACACACACACACACACATCCATACACACACACACAATCCATACACACATAAAATCCATATACACACACACAATCCATACACACACACATCCATGTGCACAGACACATCCATATACACACACATCTCCATATACACACACACACACAATCCATACACACACACAATCCATACACACATAAAATCCATATACACACACACACACACACACAATCCATTCACACACACATCCATATACACACACATCCATGTGCACAGACACATCCATATACACACACATCTCCATATACACACACACATCCATATACAGACACACACAATCCCATACACACACACACATCCATGTGCACACACACACACACATCATACACACACACACACGCATCCATATACACACACACACAATCCATACACACACACACACACATCCATATACACACACACACACACACACACACATCTCCATACACACACACATCCATATAAACACACACACACATCCATACACACACACATCCATACACACACACATCCATACACACACACACAATCCATACACACACACAATCCATACACACATAAAATCCATATACACACACACACACACACACACAATCCATACACACACACATCCATATACACACACACATCCATGTGTACAGACACATCCATATACACACACATCTCCATATACACACACACATCCATATACAGACACACCACAATCCATACACACACACACATCCATGTGCACACACACACACACACATCCATATACACACACACACACACACGCATCCATATACACACACACACAATCCATACACACACACACACACACATCCATATACACACACACATCCATATACACACACACACACACACACACACACACACACACACACATCTCCATATACACACACACACACACACAATCCATACACACACACACACATCCATATACACACACACACACACACACACACACACATCCATATAAACACACACACACATCCATGACACACACACACATCCATACACACACACACAATCCATACAACACACACAATCCATACACACATAAAATCCATATACACACACACACACAATCCATACACACACACATCCATGTGCACAGACACATCCATATACACACACATCCATATACACACACATCTCCATATACAAACACAATCCATACACACACACAATCCATACACACACACATCCATATACACACACACACACACACACATCCATATAAACACACACACACACACATCCATACACACACACACAATCCATACACACACACATCCATATACACACACATCCATGTGCACAGACACATCCATATACACACACATCTCCATATACACACAAACATCCATATACAGACACACACAATCCATACACACACACACATCCATGTGCACAGACACATCCATATACAGACACGCATCTCCATATACACACACACATCTCCATATACACACACACACACACACACACACACATCCATATACACACACACACAATCCATACACACACACATCCATATACACACACACACACACACACCCATACACACACACACACACACACACACCCATATACACACACACACAATCCATACACACACACACATCCATATACACACACACACAATCCATACACACACACACATCCATATACACACACACACACATCCATATACACACACACACAATCCACACACACACACATCCATATACACACACACACAATCCATACACACACACATCCATACACACACACACACATCCATATACACACACACACACACCTCCATATACACACACACACACATCCATATACACACACACAATCCATACACACACACATCCATACACACACACACATCCATATACACACACACAATCCATACACACACACACACACATCCATATACACACACACATCCATATATACACACACATCCATATATACACACACACACACACATCCATACACACACACACACACACATCCATATACACACACACACATCCATATACACACACACACACACACATCCATATAAACACACACACATCCATACACACACACAATCTATACACACATAAAATCCATATATACACACACACACACACATCCATATACACACACACACATCCATATACACACACACACACACAACACACATCCATATAAACACACACACATCCATACACACACACAATCCGTACACACACACACATCCATATGCACACACATCCATGTGCACACACACATCCATATACAGACACGCATCTCCATATACACACACACATCTCCATATACACACACACACAATCCATACATACACAATCCATACACACACAATCCATACACACACACACAATCCATACACACACACACAATTCATACACACACACACCACACACACACACATCCATATACACACACACACACAATCCATACACACACACACACATCCATATACACACACATCCATACACACACACAATCTATACACACATAAAATCCATATACACACACACACACAATCCATACACACACACATCCATGTGCACAGACACATCATATACACACACATCTCCATATACACACACACATCCATATACAGACACACACAATCCATACACACACACATCCATATGCACACACATCCATGTGCACAGACACATCCATATACAGACACGCATCTCCATTTACACACACACATCTCCATATAGACACACACACAATCCATACATACACAATCCATACACACACAATCCATACACACACACACACAATCCATACACACACACACACACACAATCCATACACACACACACAATCCATACACACACACACACACATCCATGTGCACACACACACACATCCATGTGCACACACACACACATCCATATGCACACACATCTCCATATACACACACACACACACACATCTCCATATACACACACACACAAAACCATACACACACATCCATGTGCACACACACACATCCATATACACACACACACACACACCTCCATATACACACACACACATCCATATACACACACACAATCCATACACACACACAATCCATACACACACACAATCCATACACACACACACATCCATATACACACACACACAATCCATACACACACACACATCCATACACACACACACCTCCATATACACACACACACACACACACACATCCATATACACACACACAATCCATACACACACACACATCCATACACACACACACACACACATCCATATACACACACACAATCCATACACACACACACATCCATATACACACACACATCCATATACACACACACATCCATATACACACACACACACACACACACACACACACACATCCATACACACACACACATCCATATACACACACACACACACACATCCATATACACACACACACACACATCCATATAAACACACACACATCCATACACACACACAATCCATACACACATAAAATCCATATACACACACACACACACACACACACACACACACACACATCCATATACACACACACACACACACACACACATCCATATAAACACACACACATCCATACACACACACACATCCATACACACACACACATCCATACACACACACAATCCATACACACACACAATCCATACACACACACACACATCCATACACACACACATCCATACACACACATCCATACACACACACAATCCATACACACACACAATCCATACACACACACACAATCCATACACACACACAATCCATACACACACACATCCATGTGCACAGACACATCCATATACACACACACATCCATATACAGACACACATCCATACACACACACAATCCATACACACACACAATCCATACACACACACACACACATCCATACACACACACATCCATACACACACACATCCATACACACACACAATCCATACACACACACATCCATGTGCACACACACATCCATATACAGACACACATCTCCATATACACACACACATCTCCATATACACACACACACAATCCATACATACACAATCCATACACACACACACACAATCCATACACACACACACACAATTCATACACACACACACACACACACACACATCCATGTGCACACACACACATCCATATGCACACACACACATCCATATACACACACATCTCCATATACACACACATATCCATATACACACACACACAATCCATACACACACTCACACATCCATATACACACACACATCCATATACACACACACACACATCCATATACACACACACACACACATCCATATACACACACACATCC
>JAUCMX010000030.1:9843746-9883746 GCA_033459395.1 Hemibagrus guttatus | reverse complement strand
CCCTTTTTTCATTTTGTGGATATTTAAATTAAAAAAATGAAGAAAAAATAAGAGTTATTTATTTTTCTGGTCACAGTGTTTTATTCCATTTATCCCAAAAGAACTTTACAATTCTATTTTTTTTATTAAAAGTGAAGTATTGTGCAGCGGTGTGTTGCAGTGTAGTATAGTGTAGAGTGGTGTAGTGTAGTGTGGTGTGATGTGGTGTAGTGTGATGTGGTGTGATGTGTAGTGTAGTGTAGTGTGGTGTAGTGTGGTGTAGTGTGGTGTGATGTAGTGTAGTGTAGTGTAGTGTAGAGTGGTGTAGTATGGTGTGATGTAGTGTAGTGTAGTGTAGTGTGGTGTAGTGTAGTGTAGTGTAGTGTAGTGTAGTGTAGAGTGGTGTGGTGTGATGTGTAGTGTAGTGTAGTGTAGTGTGGTGTGGTGTAGTGTAGTGTAGTGTAGTGTGGTGTAGTGTAGTGTAGTGTAGTGTAGAGTGGTGTAGTATGGTGTGATGTAGTGTAGTGTAGTGTGGTGTAGTGTAGTGTAGTGTAGTATGGTGTGATGTAGAGTAGTGTAGTGTAGTGTAGTGTGGTGTAGTGTAGTGTGGTGTAGTGTGGTGTAGTGTGGTGTGGTGTAGTGTAGTGTGGTGTAGTGTGGTGTGATGTAGTGTAGTGTAGTGTAGAGTGGTGTAGTATGGTGTGATGTAGTGTAGTGTAGTGTAGTGTAGTGTGGTGTAGTGTAGTGTAGTGTAGTATGGTGTGATGTAGTGTAGTGTAGTGTAGTGTAGTGTAGTATGGTGTGATGTAGAGTAGTGTAGTGTGGTGTAGTGTAGTGTGGTGTAGTGTGGTGTGATGTGGTGTAGTGTAGTGTAGTGTAGTGTAGTGTAGTATGGTGTGATGTAGAGTAGTGTAGTGTAGTGTAGTGTGGTGTAGTGTAGTGTGGTGTAGTGTGGTGTGATGTGGTGTAATGTAGTGTAGTGTAGTGTAGTGTGATGTGGTGTAGTGTAGTGTAGTGTGATGTGGTGTAGTGTAGTGTAGTGTAGTGTGGTGTAGTGTAGTGTAGAGTGGTGTAGTGTAGTGTGTTGCAGTGTAGTGTAGTGTAGAGTGGTGTAGTGTAGTGTGTTGCTGTGTAGTGTAGTGTAGTGTAGTGTGGTGTAGTGTAGTGTAGAGTGGTGTAGTGTAGTGTAGTGTAGAGTGGTGTAGTGTAGTGTGTTGCAGTGTAGTGTAGTGTAGTGTAGAGTGGTGTAGTGTAGAGTGGTGTAGTGTACTGTAGTGTAGAGTGGTGTAGTGTAGTGTGTTGCAGTGTAGTGTAGTGTAGTGTAGTGTAGAGTGGTGTAGTGTAGTGTAGAGTGGTGTAGTGTAGAGTGGTGTAGTGTAGTGTGGTGTAGTGTAGTGTGGTGTAGTGTAGCGTGGTGTAGTGTAGTGTAGTGTAGTGTGGTGTAGTGTGGTGTGGTGTGGTGTGGTGTAGTGTAGTGTGGTGTGATGTGGTGTGATGTAGTGTAGTGTAGTGTAGTGTAGTGTGGTGTAGTGTGGTGTGGTGTAGTGTAGTGTAGTGTGGTGTGATGTGGTGTGATGTAGTGTAGTGTAGTATAGTTTGGTGTAGTGTAGTGTAGTGTGGTGTAGTGTAGTGTAGTGTAGTGTGGTGTAGTGTAGTATGGTGTGATGTAGTGTAGTGTAGTGTAGTGTAGTGTAGTGTAGTATGGTGTGATGTAGAGTAGTGTAGTGTGGTGTAGTGTAGTGTGGTGTAGTGTGGTGTAGTGTGGTGTAGTGTGGTGTGATGTGGTGTAGTGTAGTGTAGTGTAGTGTAGTGTAGTGTAGTATGGTGTGATGTAGAGTAGTGTAGTGTAGTGTAGTGTGGTGTAGTGTAGTGTGTTGCAGTGTAGTGTAGTGTAGAGTGGTGTAGTGTAGTGTGTTGCTGTGTAGTGTAGTGTGTTGCAGTGTAGTGTAGTGTAGTGTAGAGTGGTGTAGTGTAGTGTAGAGTGGTGTAGTGTAGAGTGGTGTAGTGTAGTGTGGTGTGGTGTAGTGTGGTGTAGTGTAGCGTGGTGTAGTGTAGTGTGGTGTAGTGTAGTGTAGTGTAGTGTGGTGTAGTGTGGTGTGGTGTGGTGTGGTGTAGTGTAGTGTGGTGTGATGTGGTGTGATGTAGTGTAGTGTAGTGTAGTGTGGTGTAGTGTGGTGTGGTGTAGTGTAGTGAAGTGTGGTGTAGTGTAGTGTAGTGTGGTGTGATGTGGTGTGATGTAGTGTAGTGTAGTATAGTTTGGTGTAGTGTAGTGTAGTGTGGTGTAGTGTAGTGTAGTGTGGTGTAGTGTAGTATGGTGTGATGTAGTGTAGTGTAGTGTAGTGTAGTATGGTGTGATGTAGAGTAGTGTAGTGTGGTGTAGTGTAGTGTGGTGTAGTGTGGTGTGATGTGGTGTAGTGTAGTGTAGTGTAGTGTAGTGTAGTGTAGTATGGTGTGATGTAGAGTAGTGTAGTGTAGTGTAGTGTGGTGTAGTGTGGTGTGATGTGGTGTAGTGTGGTGTGATGTGGTGTAATGTAGTGTAGTGTAGTGTAGTGTGATGTGGTGTAGTGTGGTGTAGTGTGGTGTGATGTGGTGTAATGTAGTGTAGTGTGATGTGGTGTAGTGTAGTGTAGTGTGATGTGGTGTAGTGTAGTGTAGTGTGGTGTAGTGTAGTGTAGTGTAGTGTAGTATGGTGTAATGTAGTGTAGTGTAGTGTAGTGTAGTATGGTGTGATGTAGAGTAGTGTAGTGTGGTGTAGTGTAGTGTGGTGTAGTGTGGTGTGATGTGGTGTAGTGTAGTGTAGTGTAGTGTAGTGTAGTATGGTGTGATGTAGTGTAGTGTAGTGTAGTGTAGTGTGGTGTAGTGTGGTGTGATGTGGTGTAGTGTGGTGTGTGTGGTGTAATGTAGTGTAGTGTAGTGTAGTGTGATGTGGTGTAGTGTGGTGTAGTGTGGTGTGATGTGGTGTAATGTAGTGTAGTGTGATGTGGTGTAGTGTAGTGTAGTGTGATGTGGTGTAGTGTAGTGTAGTGTGGTGTAGTGTAGTGTAGTGTAGTGTAGTATGGTGTAATGTAGTGTAGTGTAGTGTAGTGTAGTATGGTGTGATGTAGAGTAGTGTAGTGTGGTGTAGTGTAGTGTGGTGTAGTGTGGTGTGATGTGGTGTAGTGTAGTGTAGTGTAGTGTAGTGTAGTGTAGTATGGTGTGATGTAGAGTAGTGTAGTGTAGTGTAGTGTGGTGTAGTGTAGTGTGGTGTAGTGTGGTGTGATGTGGTGTAATGTAGTGTAGTGTAGTGTAGTGTGATGTGGTGTAGTGTAGTGTAGTGTGATGTGGTGTAGTGTAGTGTAGTGTGGTGTAGTGTAGTGTAGAGTGGTGTAGTGTAGTGTGTTGCAGTGTAGTGTAGTGTAGAGTGGTGTAGTGTAGTGTGTTGCTGTGTAGTGTAGTGTAGTGTAGTGTGGTGTAGTGTAGTGTAGAGTGGTGTAGTGTAGTGTAGTGTAGAGTGGTGTAGTGTAGTGTGTTGCAGTGTAGTGTAGTGTAGTGTAGAGTGGTGTAGTGTAGAGTGGTGTAGTGTAGTGTAGTGTAGAGTGGTGTAGTGTAGTGTGTTGCAGTGTAGTGTAGTGTAGTGTAGAGTGGTGTAGTGTAGTGTAGAGTGGTGTAGTGTAGAGTGGTGTAGTGTAGTGTGGTGTAGTGTAGTGTGGTGTAGTGTAGCGTGGTGTAGTGTAGTGTGGTGTAGTGTAGTGTAGTGTAGTGTAGTGTGGTGTAGTGTGGTGTGGTGTGGTGTAGTGTAGTGTGGTGTGATGTGGTGTGATGTAGTGTAGTGTAGTGTAGTGTGGTGTGGTGTAGTGTGGTGTGGTGTAGTGTAGTGAAGTGTGGTGTAGTGTAGTGTAGTGTGGTGTGATGTGGTGTGATGTAGTGTAGTGTAGTATAGTTTGGTGTAGTGTAGTGTAGTGTGGTGTAGTGTAGTGTAGTGTAGTGTGGTGTAGTGTAGTATGGTGTGATGTAGTGTAGTGTAGTGTAGTGTAGTGTAGTATGGTGTAATGTAGTGTAGTGTAGTGTAGTGTAGTATGGTGTGATGTAGAGTAGTGTAGTGTGGTGTAGTGTAGTGTGGTGTAGTGTGGTGTGATGTGGTGTAGTGTAGTGTAGTGTAGTGTAGTATGGTGTGATGTAGAGTAGTGTAGTGTAGTGTGGTGTAGTGTAGTGTGGTGTAGTGTGGTGTGATGTGGTGTAATGTAGTGTAGTGTAGTGTAGTGTGATGTGGTGTAGTGTAGTGTAGTGTGATGTGGTGTAGTGTAGTGTAGTGTAGTGTGGTGTAGTGTAGTGTGTTGCAGTGTAGTGTAGTGTAGAGTGGTGTAGTGTAGTGTGTTGCTGTGTAGTGTAGTGTAGTGTAGTGTGGTGTAGTGTAGTGTAGAGTGGTGTAGTGTAGTGTACTGTAGAGTGGTGTAGTGTAGTGTGTTGCAGTGTAGTGTAGTGTAGTGTAGAGTGGTGTAGTGTAGAGTGGTGTAGTGTAGTGTAGTGTAGAGTGGTGTAGTGTAGTGTGTTGCAGTGTAGTGTAGTGTAGTGTAGAGTGGTGTAGTGTAGTGTAGAGTGGTGTAGTGTAGAGTGGTGTAGTGTAGTGTGGTGTAGTGTAGTGTGGTGTAGTGTAGCGTGGTGTAGTGTAGTGTGGTGTAGTGTAGTGTAGTGTAGTGTAGTGTGGTGTAGTGTGGTGTGGTGTGGTCTGGTGTAGTGTAGTGTGGTGTGATGTGGTGTGATGTAGTGTAGTGTAGTGTAGTGTGGTGTAGTGTGGTGTGGTGTAGTGTAGTGAAGTGTGGTGTAGTGTAGTGTAGTGTGGTGTGATGTGGTGTGATGTAGTGTAGTGTAGTATAGTTTGGTGTAGTGTAGTGTAGTGTGGTGTAGTGTAGAGTGGTGTAGTGTAGTGTGTTGCAGTGTAGTGTAGTGTAGTGTAGAGTGGTGTAGTGTAGTGTAGAGTGGTGTAGTGTAGAGTGGTGTAGTGTAGTGTGGTGTAGTGTAGCGTGGTGTAGTGTAGCGTGGTGTAGTGTAGCATGGTGTGGTGTAGTGTAGCGTAGTGTGGTGTAGCGTGGTGTGGTGTGGTGTAGTGTAGTGTGGTGTGGTGTGGTGTAGTGTAGTGTGGTGTAGTGTGGTGTGGTGTGGTGTGGTGTAGTGTGGTGTGGTGTGGTGTGGTGTGGTGTGGTGTGGCGTGGTAGTGGGGTAGTGTAGTGTTGGTGTAGTGTAGTGTAGTGTGGTGTAGTGTGGTGTAGTGTGGTGTGGTGGTGTGGTGGTGTAGTGTGGTGTAGTGTGTGTGGTGTGGTGTAGTGTGTGTGGTGTGGTGTGGTGTAGTGTGGTGTAGTGTAGTGTGGTGTGGTGTGGTGTGGTGTGGTGTAGTGTAGTGTAGTGTAGTGTAGTGTAGTGTGGTGTGGTGTGGTGTGGTGTGGTGTGGTTTTTAGTGTGGTGTGGTGTGGTGTGGTGTGGTGTAGTGTGGTGTAGTGTGGTGTGGTGTAGTGTGGTGTGGTGTAGTGTAGTGTAGTGTGGTGTGGTGTGGTGTGATGTAGTGTAGTGTAGTGTGGTGTAGTGTAGTGTGGTGTAGTGTGGTGTGGTGTGGTGTAGTGTAGTGTGGTGTGGTGTGGTGTGGTGTAGTGTAGTGTGGTGTAGTGTGGTGTGGTGTAGTGTGGTGTGGTGTAGTGTGGTGTGGTGTAGTGTAGTGTGGTGTGGTGTGGTGTGGTGTAGTGTGGTGTAGTGTGGTGTAGTGTGGTGTAGTGTAGTGTGGTGTGGTGTGGTGTGGTGTAGTGTAGTGTAGTGTAGTGTGGTGTAGTGTGGTGTAGTGTTGTGTAGTGTGGTGTGGTGTAGTGTAGTGTAGTGTGGTGTGGTGTGGTGTAGTGTAGTGTGGTGTAGTGTAGAGGGGTGTAGTGTAGGTGTTGCGTGTAGTGTAGTGTAGTGTAGAGTGGGTGTAGTGTAGTGTAGTGTGGTGTAGTGTAGAGTGGTGTAGTGTAGTGTGGTGTAGTGTAGTGTGGTGTAGTGTAGCGTGGTGTAGTGTAGTGTGGTGTGGTGTAGTGTAGCGTAGTGTGGTGTAGCGTGGTGTGGTGTGGTGTAGTGTAGTGTGGTGTGGTGTGGTGTAGTGTAGTGTGGTGTGGTGTGGTGTGGTGTGGTGTGGCGTAGTGTAGTGTGGTGTAGTGTAGTGTAGTGTGGTGTGGTGTGGTGTAGTGTAGTGTGGTGTAGTGTGGTGTGGTGTGGTGTGGTGTGGTGTGGTGTGATGTAGTGTAGTGTAGTGTAGTGTAGTGTGGTGTAGTGTGGTGTGGTGTGGTGTGGTGTGGTGTAGTGTGGTGTGAGTGTGGTGTGGTGTGAGTGTGGTGTGGTGTAGTGTGGGGGTGGTGTGGTGTGGTGTGGTGTGGTGTAGTGTAGTGTGGTGTAGTGTGGTGTGGTGTAGTGTAGTGTGGTGTGGTGGTGTGTGTGGTGTGGTGTAGTGTAGTGTGGTGTGTGTGGTGTGGTGTAGTGTGGTGTGGTGTAGTGTAGTGTGGTGTAGTGTGGTGTGGTGTAGTGTGTGTGGTGTAGTGTGGTTGGTGTGGTGTAGTGTAGTGTGGTGTGGTGTGGTGTGGTGTAGTGTGGTGTAGTGTGGTGTAGTGTAGTGTAGTGTAGTGTGGTGTAGTGTGGTGTGGTGTAGTGTAGTGTGGTGTAGTGTGGTGTGGTGTGGTGTAGTGTAGTGTGGTGTGGTGTGGTGTGGTGTGGTGTAGTGTGGTGTAGTGTGGTGTGGTGTGGTGTAGTGTAGTGTGGTGTGGTGTGGTGTGGTGTAGTGTAGTGTGGTGTAGTGTGGTGTAGTGTGGTGTGGTGTAGTGTGGTGTGGTGTAGTGTAGTGTGGTGTGGTGTGGTGTGGTGTAGTGTGGTGTAGTGTGGTGTAGTGTGGTGTAGTGTAGTGTGGGTGTGGTGTAGTGTAGTGTAGTGTAGTGTAGTGTGGTGTAGTGTGGTGTAGTGTTGTGTAGTGTGGTGTGGTGTAGTGTGTAGTGTGGTGTGGTGTGGTGTGGTGTAGTGTGGTGTGGTGTGGTGTGGTGTAGTGTGGTGTAGTGTGGTGTGGGTGTAGTGTGGTGTAGTGTGGTGTAGTGTAGTGTGGTGTAGTGTGGTGTAGTGTTGTTTTAGTGTGGTGTGGTGTAGTGTAGTGTAGTGTGGTGTGGTGTGGTGTGGTGTAGTGTAGTGTGGTGTAGTGTGGTGTAGTGTTGTGTAGTGTGGTGTGGTGTAGTGTAGTGTGTGTGGTGTAGTGTTGTGTGGTGTGGTGTGGTGTAGTGTAGTGTAGTGTGGTGTAGTGTAGTGTGGTGTAGTGTTGGTGTGGTGTGGTGTGGTGTGGGGGTAGTGTAGTGTAGTGTGGTGTAGTGTGGTGTAGTGTTGTTTTAGTGTGGTGTAGTGTAGTGTGGTGTAGTGTAGTGTGGTGTGGTGTAGTGTGGTGTGGTGTGTGTAGTGTAGTGTAGTGTGGTGTAGTGTAGTGTAGTGTAGTGTAGTGTGGTGTAGTGTAGTGTGGTGTGGTGTGGTGTAGTGTGGTGTAGTGTGGTGTAGTGTGGTGTGGTGTGGTGTGTAGTGTATGAATCTCCTCACACTGTATTTTGAGTGAAATGGTGGCTCCAGACATCAGAGACTGAACAGATTTGGGTTAAAATTAAGTGTTTTAGCCAAAAACTTTCTCTCTCTCTCTTTCTCTCTCTTTCTCTCTCTGTCTCTCTTTCCCTCTCCCCCTCCCTCTCTCTGTCCCCCCTCCCCCTCTCTGGCAGGAAAACAAGAGAGTGGAAGTGTTCTGATGAATAATTTCGGCCGTGTATTCCATTCCTCATCTCTCTTTCCCTCTGTTGTGTTGGTTCAGGCCCGAATCCAAGCTCACTAATTAGTCTCAGTGTCTTGATTAGACAGCACAGCCAATCAAAGGCATTTAAATAATCCAGCAGCGCATCAGGCAAACAAACCCTGGGGTAAACCCAGCGCTCTCCAGATCAGACCTGGCCTCCTGAGAACCACACCACAGTCTCCGCCCCTTTTCACCTTCCCTCACGTCACGTCCCTGAGTTCTAATGCCAGTCTGATGCTAATGACTCCAATGAGTTTCTCTTTAAGAGCTCTGTTTATTTCACATAAATCATGTTAACGTTTTTAAATGAAAATGAATTCTAATAAAAGATGAACGCGTGTGTGTGTGTTGGGTCGTTTTTGTGTCATTCTTGTCGTGTGTGTCGATTATCAACCGGTCCATGTTTATTTACTTATCCAATCTCAGCTTTAGCTTCAGCTAAAGTTCACAAAAAAAAAGTAAAAAATCTCATTAAGTGCTGAACATTTCAGAGTTTCCACATCATGGTGCTAAAAACAACAAACCTTCGATCATAAAGGACAGGAGGCGAAATCAGACCGATCTGCGCCGACAGGAAGCCTGTGGAACCTCAGATAAACACTCTGTACATCCACGCTGAGCAGAAAAGCATCTCAGATTCCTCAGGCATGAGGAGGAGGAGGAGGAGGAGGAGCAGAAGGCGGCTGCTGTCATGTTCTCCGTATTAAGCTCAGTCACTGATCATCAGACACACAATATTTTATAAAAGGGGCAAATGATAAACTAAATAAAATCTTTCACCAATCTAGAACTCCAGGCAGCTCGTTAATGGCTGTCAAGAGCCTCGTTTTTTTCACGTCTTTAAAACGTCTCTGTGTTCAGCGTGTAATGTATTTAAATTTTAGTCGAACACAAAAAGCATGATTTTATAAAAAAAAAAAAGAAGAAAAAGAAAAATCAGTCTGGGTCTCCAATGGCGAATGAACGGTGGACTTACTAGACTTACTTTTCAGCACCAAGTATGTACTGTATCTAAGGAATTAATCATATTAAATATTTACAATTTGATCAGATCAATAACAGAATCGAGTTTTTTTGTCGCATGATGTTTTCAGAAATAAATAGAAGATTTTCTTTAAATTAATTTATTTGTGTAAACTGACATTCTGCAGATTTTTTTTTTTTTTAGACAAAAATATTTCAATAAATAAAGGGAGGAAAAGCAGAAAGACACGACGGAGGCAGAAACACTTCATCATTATCTCCAGATGATTCTCGTCATGGAATGAAAGCCGGCGTGTCAGCCGCGTATCAAAACAAATGAGCTAGGTGTCATGGCCGCTGTCACACTTCCCTCTGCGAGACATCACAAGATGGCTGTCAGGCTCTCGTCTCTCCGCCCGTCTCTCCCACAATCCTCGGTTGTCAGCCTTCCTCCCGTTTGCCGCACAGGAAGACGATTCTTTTTGGTTTCTTTTTCCCCAAAAATCAAAAGGTTAAAGCGGTGGCGCTAATCACGTTCCATTTTTAGTGTTTAGCGTTTGGGTAGAAACGACTACCCATGATGCCTCACACGAGGAGACGAGCGAAACAGAAACGGTTTTATACGGCTGGTGGATTCCGACTACTTGTTCTTTACTGACCCACATTATGTCCGGTTTCCACTTCCTCTGAGAGAACACATCTCTGTCCCCTGCGTTTTTTTTTCAGCCATACGGATGTTCTAAGAGATGTAGAGCGTAACATGGCTGCTCAACTGGAAACTCCTCGAGTACTCCTGCTGCTAGCATTAGCGTTATCAGAGTCAGGGCTAGCAGAAGGAGCAGGTGACTGCTGAGGCGTTTCTGAGGATGTTAGCGCTGTTGCTTCTTGTTGTTAAACCTTTACCTTGTTAAAAACAACAATTTTAACCAAATAACCCACAACACACACGATTCAGTTCAACACCATAAGAAAAAATAAAATCTGAACTTTTTAAAAACACATTAGCATCAAACCAGAACAATGCTAATAATGTGCTGTGCTAGCTGAGGTCAAATCAGACCAGTGCTAACAACAGTGTCAGAAATGATCATTGAAAAATGATGTTTTGCTAGCACTCATTCAGATCCATGCTAATTTGATAGAACAGAACCTTATCTATGCTAATGTGCTAGAATAGTTTTGTGTTCCATTTTCCCTCAATAAGAAACTTCACTATCCTCTTTAGCGTAACTGTTATAGTATTTATAAACGGTTTTATTTATTACATTTGAGAGTTCTTTTATTTAATTAAACTCTTTTATTTATTTATTTATTTAAAATCATATTTTTAAACTTTGATTTACATTTACAATATAATCTAGGTAGCACAGAAAGCTAGTTTGACACACAAGGTCTCAGGTAACCCATGACCTCAATCATGAGAGTGAAGTGAAAACAGTGTCAGTTCATTCATTCATTCATTCATTGTCTACCGCTTATCCGATCTATTCTCAGGTCTCAGGCGTCACCAGGCATCAAGGCAGGATACACCTTGGACGGAGTGCCAACCCATCACAGGGCACACACACACACACTCTCACACACTACGGACAATTTAGAGATGCCAATCAACCTACAATGCATGTCTTTGGACTGGGGGAGGAAACCCCGAGGCACGGGGAGAACATGCAAACTCCACACACACACATGGCAGAGGCAGGAATCGAACCCCCAACCCTGGAGGTGTGAGGCAAACGTGCTAACCACTAAGCCACTGTGCCCCCCCAGTGTCAGTTCAGAGAAATGCTAATATGTACAATGCTAGCGTCGAACTAAACCACAGCTAATGTAAACTAGAACTGGATCTGGTCTTGATCTAGGATATGGAGTGAATCTAGGATCTGGACTGGATCTTAGATCTGGATTAGTCCCTTCTCCAGAAAGTTCCATCATTAGCTTGTTCATGGAGGGTTTAAGGCTAAATCAAGCTAGCGTGGTATCAGACATGGTTCATTTCTCAGCATTTGTGGTACTAGGGCAATTTTGTGGAGTCAGGAGTATGTGTGGAAGACGTTTGGAAGATGAAGTGCACTTGCAGGGAGGACAGTAAGGGAGTACAGCATGAACGTTTATCATGTTCTCCTGCTGCTACACAAGCAGAGGTTCTTGGCAGAAGAAATCCCAAAACACCCCTTACCCTCCCCTCCCACTCCCCTGAAAACTCTTTGCTATCTATCAGACTGTCCTCTGTTTTGAATAGAAAATATTCCAAAACACACACTGTAGAGACCAGACGTTTACTGGAATTCGCCTCATTTATCATGCTGTAATAAACAGAACCGTTCTGGTTTCGCAGCAAGAGAGTTTCATTTCAGAACACACACACGTGAGTTTGTGAAGGTCTCGACTCAACACCATGCTAATTATCTCTGAATGTTTCAGAGAAATCTGCAGAATGTTTAACTTCTTCAAGCTAAAATCTTTTGAATATTCATTATTCAAATGCTTGGGTTTTTTTCCCAGTAAAATATCTTCAGACTTCTAAAGAGAAGGTTCAGAAGTTTTAGCATTAAAACAGACCAGTGCTAACACCAGACCCCATGTTCTCATGCTCTATATGTTCTACCTGTATTCCCACATCACTATAGTCCTATATATAGTGATGTGGGAATACAGATATACTATAATCCCTAGTACTTTATGTTCTCAGGACTATATTTTCCTCAGGCCCGGCTTCACAAGGCTCTATCTTCTCTGGTTCCACATATTCCAAGGAATACAGGCCCTTTTTCAACATGGATGTTCCCAGAACCCTTTATTTCTGAGGCCCTATCCTCCAGTATCCTATGTTCTCTGGTTCCATATTTCAAGGAGCCTATATCATCAGAGCCTGATACTTCCAGAACCCTTATTCCCAGTACTCTGCACTCTGAATGCTCTGGATCCCCACTATCCCATGTTCCTACAGATATCATTTTCCAGAACTTTTTGTTCTGAGGTCCCATATTTCAAGGAGCCTACATCACCAGGACTTGATACTTCCAGAACCCTTTTTCCTAGGACTCTACACTCCAGAGGCTCTCGGCCCCATGTTCCTACATATATAATTTTCCAGAACTTCCTGTTCTAAGGTTTCATATTTCAAGACCCCAAAGTTCTCAGGCCTTATTTTCACAGAAACCTATATTTCCAGGTCAGTATGTTCTCAGGAGCCTAGATTTTGAGGACCCTATATTCCCCAGGGCCATTTTTCCCCAGGAAATATATTTCATGTTCTATTGTTCAAGGGCCCTACGTTATCAGCCTTTTGTTTCAAGGATCCTATATCCTCAATGATCCCAGAACCATTTAATCCCAGGATCCCATATTCCCAAGTCCCTTTCCTTCCCCAAGTTCCCATGTTCTTAATGTCTTTTTCATGTACACTGTGTTCTTAGGTTCTGAGTTCTAACATTGCCAGTTCCTAATGTTCCAGGTTCTATATTCCTCGTAGGCCTCGTTATTTAAAGCTCCATTTCCTAATTTGAGTATTTTCTTGAGATCCTGCGTCATGCTGTAGCTGTTACTCAGTGTGTAGGATTTAGTGTTAGTGTTCTCTTTAAAAACACCACTTATTTCCAGCACTAGGCTTTAGAATGGAAGGTAGCTCATTGCTAAATATATAAAACTAACACAAATTGTAATAAATTGCATTAAACTACGCTGTAAAGAAGCTTTTATCCTGTCACACTCGCGGAACCTCGGCCTCGTAACCTTCCCCCGTCCCTGCGTGTGATTAATTACCTAATCTTGTGTTAATTAGGAAATTTACCTGCGAGTGAAAAGTGCAGAACCTCCTGTGTAAAAAAGAAAAAAAGAAAAGAGTCTGGCTAAGTGTTGGAGAGGTGACAAGGCAAGGTCGAGCTTTCTCTTTCTTCCGCACGGTCACCTCCGAAAATCTAAAGTGCTTTTAATTCGACAGCGTCTTTGTACGAGAAGTTTTATACAGCTACGGAAATGAGAAAAGCTTCTTTACCCTGTGAAAAATTATACAGGAAAAAAAAAAAAAAAAAAGAATTAGCGACTGCATTACTGATTACAGGAATGTGCTCTGTATTAGCGTGATAAGCTAGCTACATTAACGAGCCCAAGCTAAGAATCCATTTTACAGCTAATTTTAATACAGTGATGTGTTTACACTCAGGAAAAAAAAGCTTTGAGCTTGCATATTACTCTTGCTAACGTAATTTACACTCCTCATCTGTGTGCTAATAATTACAGCTTCGCATGCTACGACCCACCTGCTAAATAACAACACTTTCCACAGACCTGGAATTTACACACAAGTGAAAAAGAAAGTGCCACAGAAACAAAAGAAGATTAACGATTCTAATAACAGAGAAAAGATTAGCATCATGACAATGAGGTAACACTAATTCAGAGTAGATTGTGTGCTAAAAGAAGCAAAAGGATGTTGTGGTCATCAAAAATGTGCATTTAAACCGTCACTGATTTGCAGAACATGTAGCATTAGCATCCGAGTGAAAAACAAATCATTACTGACCAAACAGTTCACCTAGAAACATCAAAGAATAAAGGAAATAGTACGTAGTTTTATTTTCATAATTAATTAATGAATATTGGTGAAATTAATTTCTAAAGTTTATTTATTGTCAGTTTCTCAAAATGGCCAAACTTCAGGCTTGTTAGCTGTCCATGCTAAGTGTAACGCTGGTGTCATTTGAGCTGTTCTGTCTGTTTTTTAAATAATTTATCAAGACATTTGAAGGAAAATGTCAACATTCCGGATCATTCAGTAGCAGCAGTAGCTACACTGCTAGCTCCAGTCGCTAGCTAGCCTGCGCTCTGGGTTTCCTTGTTGCCTGGCAACAGTGTTCTCACAACCGGTTGAACAAAAATGATTTTAATACCATTCTGACAATTTCAACTACACTCTGGAAACCTTTAGGTGTGTGTGTGTGTGTGTGTCTGTGTGTGTGTGTGTCTGTGTGTCACCTTGAGGCAGTTCAGGGGACAGGTAAGGAACTTCCTGAGCACTGACATGCGTCCAATCAAAATCGTCGTATGGATCCTGTTGGTAATCACACTGCGCGGGACCATCATCGAACGAGCAACCACCTGGAAAACACACACACACACACACACACACACAGATAATGAGACACTTCTACAAGAAAAGTTACACACTTGTACACCAACCTGAGAGAAACACACTGCTGTCCTCCCTGTCTTATATATTCATCTCTCCACCACACACACACACACACACACACACACACACACACACACACACAGAATAAACCTTCAGTGACTTATTCTGCCGTTGGAGGAAAAACTCCACCATCTGCATCGAGTTAGCATTTATTAAAAGAAACAAAAACAAATGTCAGTTAAACAGATTTTATTTTTTAACATGAGAATGGATTAAATAGTTTTAAATAAAATCTAATTAATGATCAGTCGAATTATTCAATCAATTTCAGAAAATGAAAGTCACAGTAAATAGCACCATTTTAGCAGCTGATGCTAAAGTATGATTAGCATCATTGTAGCATTTCTGTGTGTTTTCCTAGTGGTTTATGAACAGATCTGAGAGAAACGTCGACGTTCCAGATTTTCCCGTTATGCTTCCGACGACAGTCGCTGTAGTGGCTACACGCTAGGCTAGATACCTCAAAACTCTTAGCTCACAGACGTCTATAGTGCTGATTACTGCTGGTCAGTCAGTCGGTCAGTCAGTCACACAGTCTGACCTCAAACACAGCTTTACAAAATAACAACAAACGCTAAACAACTGAAATGTAATGTAAAAAAATTAAACATGACTTGTTTTTAATAATCACAATATAAAATTAAATAAGTGTTAAAGCTCACTCAAAAATACTAAAAAGAAATTATTTTGTTTCTCTAAAGACTACAGATGTGTTCGAACGTCCGGAAAACGTTTCAAGAACATTTTAATACAATTATCAAAACATAATAAACAAACACCAAAGCTAACATTTATTTTTATTTTATTTATTTATTTATTTTTTTTACTTATTTTTATTTTAAATCTTTTATATTCTCAGTAGAGGATTTCTTTAGCCAAAAATTAAATTAATGAATAATAAAAGTGATCAGAATTTAAAACAAAATTGCTCCAATGTGTTTCGGAATGATTCAGTTGTTTGTAAATAAACTAATTAATCGAGTAATTCCATATTAGCCTTGTTTTTTGTTTTTATTGTTATTAAACCTAACGTCTCCACACCATGATATTTTTGTTGAATTAAATATATTTGCTTTTGTACGCCAGAATTGTGTGCGCGCTAATCCTCCTGAGAAGCTTAAAAAACAACCCATGGAATTAAACAAAAAAATAAATAAAGAAAAAACATGATGAGCAACAACAGCGAAAAATATAATTAATAATAATAATAATAATAATAATAATTATAACAACAACAACAATAATAATAATAATAATAATAATAAATCTGAAGACTGTAATAAAAAGAAAGACGCTAATTTATCGTCATTAACCACCAGAATCACAAACTCTTCTTTCTTTTTTTTTTTACATCTTTTTATTCAGTTCAAGTAAAAAAGTTGAGTCTAAAGACAGACGACAAACGACAACATCCTGTCTGATCTTCTGAGCTCAGATTGTGTTTGGTGTTTTAATTCAGAATCACTTTCTTTCAGTTCTTTACTGAAACTTCACGACTCCTGCAGCAGTGAAACGACACGGGGATCATTTTTCTGGATCTAATTCTGGAAAAGATTCACTCCTGAAGCTGTGTGTGTGTGTGTGTGTGTGTGTGTATGTGTGTGTGTGTGTGTGTGTGTGTTGACTCAGTTGACAAGATGGTAGGCAAAAAGAGAGAGAGAGAGAGAGAGAGAGAGAGAGAGAGAGAGAGAGCGCTTCAGGACACTGTCATCCTTCCCTTTTGCTGTTTCTCTCCTTCTGTCTCTTTTTCTCTCCATTATGCGCGAGACGAGTGCAAAAACAAACTCTTGAAGGCTGCCCTGTATGAAATGTGTCAGAGATTGCCGAGACAGAGAGAGAGAGAGAGAGAGAGAGAGAGAGAGAGAGAGAGAGAGAGAAAGAGAGTGACACCGCAGGGATGATTTCTGTCCCTCGTTCCTCCTGAGGTCATGGGTCACCTCTCCAAGAACAAAAATACACACTGCTGCAGAGAACACAACAAACACACAAACACAGCAAACACCTCCAGCCCTGATCCAAACCTCTCCTGATCTCAACCTCCATCACCAACATCTCAACCTCCATCACCTTCTCAACCTCCATCACAACCTCCATCACCATCACAACCTCCATCACCATCACCTTCATCTCAACCTCCATCACCATCACAACCTCCATCACCATCACCTTCATCTCAACCTCCATCACCATCACAACCTCCATCACAACCTCCATCACAACCTCCATCAACATCACAACCTCCATCACCATCACCTCAACCTCCATCACCTTCTCAACCTCCATCACCATCACAACCTCCATCTCAACCTCCATCACCATCACAACCTCCATCACCATCATCTCAACCTCCATCTCAACCTCCATCACCTTCTCAACCTCCATCACCATCACAACCTCCATCACCATCATCTCAACCTCCATCACCTTCTCAACCTCCATCACCATCACAACCTCCATCACCATCATCTCAACCTCCATCTCAACCTCCATCACCTTCTCAACCTCCATCACCATCACAACCTCCATCACAACCTCCATCACCATCACCTTCATCTCAACCTCCATCACCATCGCAACCTCCATCACAACCTCCATCACCATCACCTTCATCTCAACCTCCATCACCATCACAACCTCCATCACCTTCATCTCAACCTCCATCACAACCTCCATCACCTTCATCTCAACCTCCATCACCTTCATCTCAACCTCCATCACAACCTCCATCACCATCATCTCAACCTCCATCACCATCACAACCTCCATCACCACCTCCATCACCATCACAACCTCCATCACCATCACCTTCATCTCAACCTCCATCACCATCACAACCTCCATCACCACCTCCATCACCATCACAACCTCCATCACCATCACCTTCATCTCAACCTCCATCACCATCACAACCTCCATCACAACCTCCATCACCATCACAACCTCCATCACCATCACCTTCATCTCAACCTCCATCACCATCACAACCTCCATCACAACCTCCATCACCATCACAACCTCCATCACCATCACAACCTCCATCACCATCACCTTCATCTCAACCTCCATCACCATCACAACCTCCATCACAACCTCCATCACCATCACAACCTCCATCACAACCTCCATCACCATCACAACCTCCATCACAACCTCCATCACCATCACAACCTCCATCACCATCACAACCTCCATCTTTATACCACACTAAAGGTCTCCATGTGCATGTTAAGACCACTCTGTTCCCTCAGTATAATCTTCCAAACAAACTTCTCCTGAACCCAAACGATTCTCTCCATCCTTCCTTCCTCCAACCATCCTGGAGATTTTCCTCTGAACATCCATCCAAAGCCACAAAACCTCCACGACATTCACCAGATTCTAAATCCTGTCTCCAAAAGCTCAGAACATCGCCTCATCCCTCAGACACTCACAAACCCTCAAATCTTCTTAACTCTGAGATTTGCCAAATCTGTGAAAGCACAGCAGGCGAGTTCCTCTCGGTTCCTGACGCGTTCAGCTAGAAAAAAAAGAAGTTCATACACAGGTCTGACATTTTATTCTGACAAACACAGAAAAATAAAGAAAAAAGGATTTATTGCCTTCATCCCTCATACATGGTGTGTGTGTGTGAGATCAATACTCTCGTCCCGTGCTGATGCAGTGTGTGTAAGCGTCTCATCTCACTCTGATTAATCTTTTTTATTTAGTGCTTTGTATCTCAGAACAAACACATTAGCTGAAGGTTTTCTGTGAAGTCTGGAGGAATCGCTCATCATCTTCACTCTGTTTCTGTACAGGCAGTGAGACCACAACATCAGCACCACCACAACAACATCAGCACCACCACCACCACAACATCAGCACCACCACCACCACATCAGCACCACAACATCAGCACCACCACAACATCAGCAACAATGTCAAACATTAATTTTTTTTAGAATTCTTACACCCCCTCCCCCTCCCCCTCTCTCCTTTTTTACTGAATAATGTTAATTTTAAATATTTTACACAAACACGTATTATTGAATTAAATTTATTTTCTTTGTTTTAATCAAATAAAAACAATTATTTTTCAAAATTAAGTACAAGATTGGACAGGATTAGGAACGAGTACATCAGAGGGACAGCTCATGTTGGACGTTTGGGGGACAAAGTTAGGGAGGACAGATTAAGATGGTTTGGTCATGTTCAGAGGAGGGAGAGTGAGTATATTGGTAGGAGAATGTTGGACATGGAGCTGCCAGGCAGGAGGCAAAGAGGAAGGCCAAAGAGGAGGTATATGGATGGAATTAATGAGGATATGAAGCTAGTGGGTGCAAGTGTTGAGGATGCAGAAGATAGGGATAGGTGGAGAGAGATGATTCGCTGTGGAGACCCCTGAAGGGAAAAGCCCAAAGAAGAAGAAGAAGAAATACAATTCAATTTCTTTTCTTGTTTTTTTATTAAATCCAATTTCTTTTTTAATTTAATTACATTCCTTTTCTTTTTTAATTTAATTAAATTTCTTTCTTTTTTTAATTAAATTAATTAGCTTTTCTCATTTTTTTTATACATTTTTTTCTTTTTTCTTTTATTTCTTTTTTATATTTTTTTTCACTTATTATAAATTTTTAAACTATTTTAAAGGTTGTTTTAAAAGACATGTTTTTTCAAGAAATTCTAAAAATTTTCGTTTGTTGTTCTGTTTTGTTTCACAGCCAGCTTGTGAAAGAAGAAGAAAACGAAGAAGAAGAGGAGGAAGAACAAGAAGAAGAGGAAGAGAAAGTAGAAGAAGAAGAACAAGAAGAAGAGGAAGAAGAAGAAAACAAAGAAGTGGAAGAAGAAGACAAAGTAGAAGAAGAACAAGAAGAAGAGGAAGAGGAAGAAGAAGAAAACGAAGAAGAAGAGGAAGAAGAGGAAGAAAATGAATAGGAAGAAGAAGAAGAGAAGAAGTGGAAGAAGAAGACAAAGTAGAAGAAGAAGAACAACAAGAAGAAGAGGAAGAAAACAAAGAAGAAGAAGAAGAAGAAGAAGAAGAAGAAGAAGAAGAAAAAGAAGAAAAGCAGCAGCAGCTTCTTAAACACAGGACTGGGTGTAACACAGAGCAGGGGTGAGTGATGACTGGGTCATGTGACATGCAGGGGCTGATGGGTAATGCAGTTCAGAACCACAACACTACGTTCTACAACTCTGAGGTCCTACTGAAGCTTTTCCCAGAGGAGCGGATACAGAACTAACAGATCAGACCCACGATCCGGTGAGAGAAAACGTCCCGTACGTCACACTGCGTTAAAGAGTTCTCCACAGAACCACAAGCTCGCATGTAAAGGAGGAGACAACACGCTGGAGAGAGGAAGAAAAATAACCCAGGCTTCCCGCTCTCCAGAGTGAAGAGTTCACGGGATTAAACTCGCACAAAGCCGTCAGCGTCGCTCAAACCTCGCTGTTCGTTATCACCTGCAGAGAAAAAGGTCAGATCCTCCACACTGAAACATCCTCTGACCTTTTTACACGTCGGCTGCCATGTGAGAAAGAAAAAAAGAAAGGAAATTTACATTTTAATAACAGGAAGGAGAAGGTGTTAATTAAACGTGTCCCGTGTTCCAGCCTTCCTCTAAATCACTCCGAACCTAAGAGCGAAAATCCAGACCTGACTTCATTCATCATGCTCTT
Source organism: Hemibagrus guttatus (assembly GCA_033459395.1). Lineage (NCBI taxonomy): Eukaryota > Metazoa > Chordata > Actinopteri > Siluriformes > Bagridae > Hemibagrus > Hemibagrus guttatus. The sequence goes on along the minus strand of JAUCMX010000030.1, from coordinate 9,864,151 downwards.
TCACTCCTCTAAAGAAACCAGACAAACGACAAGACTCCATCACGTCTTCACCGCGCTCACGTCTTCACCGCGCTCACGTGGTGTATTTTGGACACGATTTATCCATGTTTCTGAGAGAAAAGTCCACGTTTCTGACACGTTTCCACATATGCTACATCTTTATGACGCCCGCATCTAAGATTTAACAGCTACGTGTTAGCAGTGCGTAGGAAATAAACTGTGTAGAAAAAGTATTTACAGCTAAATATATTACAATGATGATATAAAAGTCTGTTGGGGAAAAACACAACAAAAATTTGAGTAGATTTCAGCTACAAGCGGATTTTTCTGAGGTAATTGTGATATTTAGAATATACAAGACTGTTAGCTAGCAAGACTTTAGGGCTAATTTATCATGGATGCATTATGAAGGTTCTTAAGGAGTAAGAGGTTTCATCTTGAACGTCACCAGAATCTCTGACGTGAGAGGTGTTTATTTGCCGCGCGGAATCTGGTCACATTTTTCTGGTTAATGCACTTACACGCTGCTCATGTCTTCCTTTAGAACGTTAGCTAGAACAGTAGATTAGAAATGCTAGCTATGTTAGCCATGTGGTTTCACTGTACTGTAGCAGGATGCTTCAGATCCTCCTCGGTTTCTTCGATCGTTATCGTTACAGTGCTGTCTGTTCGTTAGCAAAACAACGGAACGCTACAATCACGTCACACGTCTGTGGAGAAGTATTATTAACGGTAACCGAGCGAGCGCAGGATCTAGCAGTACCGTATTCTCAGATATACAGCGTGACCCGAGTGAAGTCGCGTTACTTTCTGAGAACTGATGAAAAAAAAAAGTCTCTTCAGTTCAGACGCAGAGCCGTCAATCAAACGCGCGAGAAAATAAACTCGTTGCCTATAAAGCCAGGATTGAGCTTTAATTCTCCTGACATTTCAACAGCGCAAACATCTCCCAAAAAAAGTGCAGGGATGTTAAAGCACCTCTCTCTCTCTCTCTCTCTCTCCCTCTCTCTCTCAGTACAGGAAAAAAAACTCTCGCATTACCACAAAACTCAAAATTAATAACTTGTCAACTTAGCGGCGTTTAATCTCCGATTTAAAGGTGTTGACTCAACGCTGCCCGGGTTTCCTGCGTTTCTGCCTGCTGACATCAAATGAATGCAAATGCAGAGAGAGAGGGAGGGAGAGAGGAGGGGGATTGAGGAAAAGAGGGGGATTGAGAGAGAGTGAGAGAAAGAGAGAGAGAGAGGAGGAGATTTTTCTCTCCATCGTGTCAAACCGTGAGCGGATTCTCAGTATGTAAATCAGGGAAGCAGCAACGCGACTCTCTCATCCGGCTCTCAGACTGAAAAGGCAGACAAGACCCCCTCTCTCTCTCTCTCTCTCTCTCTCTCTCTGATGAGCACTGCTCTAACACCACACATAATTTTCCTCTCTAATGTACAGGACTAAGGTTAAGACCAGAAAAACTGAAACAAAACCCATCTGCTGCCTTTAAAGTCACTACCAAGCCGAAAAAGAGGAGCAAATCATTCCAGTGTCTTCTTATACACACACACACACACACACACACACACACACACACATCTATATCCAGCAATAAATCAGTAAAACGAGAAGTGAATAAACTAATGAAATAATTAATTCATATTTTAAAAATAAATAAATATTAAGTGGATTAATAAATTATTACAATGTTTTATTAAGGTTAATATTAATATGGAGGTTTTGTTTGGACGGTAAATAAATAAAAAAAATTTAATTAAAAAAAAAAGGTCTAAACTGCACAGAAGTGTGAGGTATAAAGTTTCTAGAATATTCATTTTATTTGTTCTCCCCTTTTTGAAACTGATGTGTTTCTTATTCTAGATTTTTATATAAAATGTTTTTAATAAATGATCTGGAATTTTTAAAAACATTACATTTAGAATATTAAAAATGTGAAATATTTCATTTAATTAGAAAATAGAATCTATACAACGATTACACAATACTACTACTACTAATAATAATAATAATAATGCTTTAGTTTACTGTACTATACAAACTTAGATTTTAATTATTTATTTTAAATATTATTTTTTTAAATAATTATTCCTATTTATGTAAATGCTTCAGCTTCTTCCTGAACACACTTCAACCTCGAACAGACTCAACACCTACACGCTGCTCTGTTCCACACACACACACACACACACACACACACACACACACACACCATCTGACCATCTCATAAGTGTCTCTCAGAAGTGTTTGGTTATGAAATAATTGTAACGGAACTCGTTTAGCGTCTCGCGCCTACTCTTATCGATCAGATGCTCCCTAACTAGGGGTCCTAATTCTCTTAGTAAAATGTCCTCCGCTAGTAGAGCAGGGATACCAGACATGTTTCCACGGTAACGATACGCCGCCTGTTAACTATCATGATACATCATTTACTCGGTGATCAGCCGAGCGTTTAAACACAAGCACTCGGTATGAAAATCCTCAGCACCACGCTAACGGCTCCAGATGGGCCTTTAATGGCCAACATGGCCACTCTAGCTGCAAGGACACTAGCCGCCTCATTTGCATACTAATCTACGGCTGCGCATATTCATGACCCGCTAATGAAATAATGGCCTGCTCTTCATTTGCATAATAAAATAATTATCGTGTGTGATAAAGCTCGAGGGTGACGCACGTCCACATCCAAGAGATGAAAAGATGCGTTAATGACTCTATCGGTGAGGAAGTGAGCACTACACACACACACACACACACACACACACACACACTCAATAAAGAAATGTTTACACACTAAACACATTAGAGAAATGCAGCAGGGTTTTCTTTCTATAAAATCAGTTTGCATGATGCTAAACTGGTAGCCATAAACTCCCATTACTTCCACACGCTAATTACATTAGCATTATGGCTTCAGGGCATTAGCACATCAAATATCACTATATTGTGATATAGAGCAAAAGAGAGAGAGAAAGACATATGTGTCAGTTATAATAAAGAAGGTGTGGCCTCTGTGTGTGTGTGTCAGTTACAATAAAGAAGGTGTGGCCTGTGTGTGTCAGTTATAATAAAGAAGGTGTGGCCTGTGTGTGTCAGTTATAATAAAGAAGGTGTGGCCTGTGTGTGTGTGTGTGTGTGTATGTCAGTTATAATAAAGAAGGCGTGGCCTCTGTGTGTCACTTACACCAATTTGTTTTATTGTAAGTTTAACACCATAAAAGACAAGGGGAATGAACACACACACACACAGACACACACACACACACAGTTAAATGGAGGGAAATTGAGTAGAAAAGAACTGAAGGTGACATTGGTCTTGGTGTGGATGGAGCTGGTTTTACTACACACACACACACACACACACACACACACACACACACACACACACACTGCGTTGCAGACAGCTGTTTTGTGACACACCTCACCTCATCAGCTCATTAACCCACGCTTCACGAGGTTAAAGGGTTGAAGGGAGGCAAAGACAACACTAACACACAGATGGACACATACTAACACACACTAACACAAACACACACTGATACAAACTAACACGAACTAACACACACTAACACAAACACACACCGACACACACTAACACGCCAACAAGTGATAAATTAAACACTGACACACAAATATCATGACATCAGTGTGATAACACACCTCTTTATACTCAAGCTCAGTTTAAGATTTTAAACATACACACACACACACCTTATATACACAGAAATGAGCTTTCTCTGTGTGTGTGTGTGTGTGTGTGTGTGTGTGTGTAATTAAAGGGTGGAAACACAAGGAAGGGCAAACAGTAAGCTACGATTTTATAGAAGTTTGCATTGTGTTCAAATCCTAGGTAGGCAGCCAAAAAGGTAGGATCAGTGTGATCCTAGGGGTGAGTAACTGATGGGGTGAGTAACTGATGGGGTGAGTAACTGATGGGCGAGTAACTGATGGGGCGAGTAACCGATGGGCCAAGTAACCGATGGGCAAGTAACTGATGGGGTGAGTTACTGATGGGCGAGTAACTGATGGGGTGAGTTACTGATGGGCGAGTAACTGATGGGGTGAGTTACTGATGGGCGAGTAACTGATGGGGTGAGTACTGATGGGCGATAACTGATGGGCGAGTAACTGATGGGGAGTACTGATGGGGCGGAGCGAGTAACTGATGGGCGAGTAACTGATGGGCGAGTAACTGATGGGGTCGATGCAACTAAAAATGGGCGAGTAACTGATGGGGCGAGTAACTGATGGGCGAGTAACTGATGGGCGGGGGTAACTGATGGGCAGTAACTGATGGGCGAGTAACTGACCGATGGGGCGAGTAACTGATGGGGTGAGCAACTGATGGGCGAGTAACTGATGGGGTGAGTAACTGATGGGCGAGTAACTGATGGGGTGAGTAACTGATGGGCGAGTAACTGATGGGGCGAGTAACCGATGGGCCAAGTAACCGATGGGCAAGTAACTGATGGGGTGAGTTGCTGATGGGCGAGTAACTGATGGGGTGAGTTACTGATGGGCGAATAACTGATGGGCGAGTAACTGATGGGCGAGTAACTGATGGGGTGAGTTACTGATGGGCGAGTAACTGATGGAGCAAGTAACTGATGGAGCGAGTAACTGATGGAGCGAGTAACTGACCGATGGGGCGAGTAACTGATGGGGCGAGTAACTGATGGGCGAGTAACTGATGGGGTGAGTTACTGATGGGCGAGTAACTGATGGGCGAGTAACTGACCGATGGGGCGAGTAACTGATGGGGTGAGCAACTGATGGGCGAGTAACTGATGGGGTGAGTTACTGATGGGCGAGTAACTGATGGAGCAAGTAACTGATGGAGCGAGTAACTGATGGAGCGAGTAACTGACCGATGGGGCGAGTAACTGATGGGGCGAGTAACTGATGGGCGAGTAACTGATGGGGTGAGTTACTGATGGGCGAGTAACTGATGGGCGAGTAACTGATGGGGCGAGTAACTGACCGATGGGGCGAGTAACTGATGGGGTGAGCAACTGATGGGCGAGTAACTGATGGGGTGAGTTACTGATGGGCGAGTAACTGATGGGGTGAGTTACTGATGGGCGAGTAACTGATGGAGCAAGTAACTGATGGGGTGAGTTACTGATGGGCGAGTAACTGATGGGGTGAGTTACTGATGGGGAGTAACTGATGGGGGAGTTACTGATGGGGTGAGTAACTGATGGGCGAGTAACTGATGGGTGAGTAACTGATGGGCGAGTAACTGATGGGCGAGTAACCGATGGGCCAGTAACCGATGGGCAAGTAACTGATGGGCGAGTAACTGATGGGCGAGTAACTGATGGGGGGCGATGGGCGAGTAACTGATGGGCGAGTAACTGATGGGCGAGTAACTGATGGGCGAGTAACTGATGGGCGAGTAACTGATGGGCGAGTAACTGATGGGCGAGTAACTGATGGGCGAGTAACTGATGGGCGGAGTTACTGATGGGCGAGTAACTGATGGGGCGAGTAACTGATGGAGCGAGTAACTGATGGCGATAACTGACGGGCGAGTAACTGAGGGCGAGTAACTGATGGGCGAGTAACTGATGGGGCGAGTAACTGATGGGGAGTAACTGATGGGCGAGTAACTGATGGGCGAGTAACTGACGATGGGGCGAGAACGACTGATGGGCGAGTAACTGATGGGCGAGTAACTGATGGGCGAGTAACTGATGGGTGAGTTACTGATGGGCGAGACGATGGAGCAGTAACTGATGGGCGAGTAACTGATGGGCGAGTAACTGATGGGGCGAGTAACTGATGGGCGAGTAACTGATGGGGTGAGTTACTGATGGTCGAGTAACTGATGGGGAGTAACTGATGGGCGAGTAACTGATGGGCGAGTAACTGATGGGGCGAGTAACTGAGGGGTGAGAACTGATGGGCGAGTAACTGATGGGGGAGTAACTGATGGGGCGAGTAACTGATGGGCGAGTAACTGATGGGGTGAGTAACTGATGGGCGAGTAACTGATGGGGCGAGTAACGATGGGCCAGTAACGATGGGCAAGTAACTGATGGGGTGAGTGCTGATGGGCGAAATGATGGGGCGAGTAACTGATGGGCGAATAACTGATGGGCGAGTAACTGATGGGGAGTAAGATGGGGTGAGTTACTGATGGGGAGTACTGATGGGCAAGTAACTGATGGAGCGAGTAACTGATGGAGGGTAACTGACCGATGGGGTAACTGATGGGCGAGTAACTGATGGGCGAGTAACTGAGGGGTGAGTTACTGATGGGCGAGTAACTGATGGGCGGATGACCGATGGGGGAGTAACTGATGGGGGAACATGGGAGTACTGATGGGGTAGTATATGGGCGAGTAACTGATGGGGCGAGTAACTGATGGGGGAGTAACTGATGGGCGAGTAACTGATGGGCAGTAACTGATGGGAATATGCGAGTAACTGATGGAGCGAGTAACTGACCGATGGGGCGAGTAACTGATGGGGCGAGTAACTGATGGGCGAGTAACTGATGGGGTGAGTTACTGATGGGCGAGTAACTGATGGGGTGAGTTACTGATGGGCGAGTAACTGATGGAGCAAGTAACTGATGGGGTGAGTTACTGATGGGCGAGTAACTGATGGGGTGAGTTACTGATGGGGTGAGTAACTGATGGGCGAGTAACTGATGGGGTGAGTAACTGATGGGCGAGTAACTGATGGGGCGAGTAACCGATGGGCCAAGTAACCGATGGGCAAGTAACTGATGGGCGAGTAACTGATGGGCGAGTAACTGATGGGCGGAGTTACTGATGGGCGAGTAACTGATGGAGCGAGTAACTGATGGAGCGAGTAACTGATGGAGCGAGTAACTGATGGGGCGAGTAACTGATGGAGCGAGTAACTGATGGAGCGAGTAACTGATGGGCGAGTTACTGATGGGCGAGTTACTGATGGGCGAGTTACTGATGGGCGGAGTTACTGATGGGCGAGTAACTGATGGGGCGAGTAACTGATGGAGCGAGTAACTGATGTGCGACTAACTGACGGAGCGAGTAACTGATGGAGCGAGTAACTGATGGAGCGAGTAACTGATGGGGCGAGTAACTGATGGGCGAGTAACTGATGGGCGAGTAACTGATGGGCGAGTAACTGACTGATGGGGCGAGTAACTGACTGATGGGCGAGTAACTGATGGGCGAGTAACTGATGGGGCGAGTAACTGACTGATGGGGCGAGTAACTGATGTGCGACTAACTGATGGGGTGAGTAACTGATGGGCGAGTAACTGGAGGGGTGACTAAATGACAGGGCGACTAACTGGAGGGATGTGTAACTGATGGGGCAACTAAATGACAGGATGCATGACTGATGGGGTGACTGAACGATGGGGCACAATAGCTAAAGGGGCAACTAAATGACAGAGTTCATAGATGACAGGTGTGTAAATGACGCATGTTTTAGAGAATACTGGAAAGAAACTGGTCCAGTGAGATACATAGCATCAGAGAAAGTGTAACAGGGCAGCCTCAGGCACAGATCATATTTTGTGTGTGTGTGTGTGTGTGTGTGTGTGTGTGTGTTGTAGTCAACTACATTCTTTCAAAATCAGTTGTTTTGTTGCATTTCCTCATTCTTTCACTCACGTACAGATAACACATTGTGTGAGAGAACATTCTCTACCACGCTCGTGTGTGTGTGTGTGTGTGTGTGTGTGTGTGTGTGTGTGTGTGCGCGCGCGTGTGTGTGTGTGTATAGACACAAGGACTCTCAATCCCTCCTTGTGTTAATCCTGAGCTACTGGTCTTGGTGAAAGGAAGGTAATATTGAAGCGCTGAGCACGATTTGAGACACAGCCGGTCCATTTCAGCCGTAAGCATGAAGGGAATTTTTTCCTTCTTGTGAGCGTTTACATAAAGGTCAATCATTTACAGAGTCGACTATGACACAGCACTCGACCTTCAAACATCTTTGAGCCGCTAACAGGTCAGCCAAGCGTAGGTAAAGGTAGAGTTTGGCCAAAAATATCAGGCTAAAATTTCCTCTCCTGCCCTAAATGTGTGGATCAGACACGAGGTGTCTGGTGTTTAACTCGTTAGCTGCATTCGTGTAGCTGAAGTTTATCGGCAGCAATTCCACCTCGGTGGAGTAATCTAGATGTTGGATGATGTTAGAAACCCGTGCAGTCTTGATGTTTGTGTGTTGTTGTGCATGTCATGTGGATGGAAGCTGGTGACGGTTCGAGATCCGTGTTAAAAATCCACACTGACGTGAAGTATTGATCCAGTATCGATCACTGACACAGAGCGAGTCGTTTCAGTCAGCGAACGTCAAGTGACTCGATTCAGCGAATCTTTCCTCTGTGGTTTAATGAGCGAGTGAAACTTTCATTCCTGACTGAAACAGTTTGAGTTTGCCCCTGTGTAATTAGAGCCATAAAGAAGATTTACCCCTCAGTCATTTTAAACATAACTGAGATTTGCCCCTCTGTCATTAGAGTCATAAAGGATATTTGCCCCTCTGTCATTAGAGTCACAACTGAGATTTGCCCCTCTGTCATTAGAGTCATAACTGAGATTTGCCCCTCTGTCATTAGAGTCACAACTGAGATTTGCCCCTCTGTCATTAGAGTCATAACTGAGATTTGTCCCTCTGTCATTAGAGTCATAACTGAGATTTGCCCCTCTGTCATTAGAGTCATAAAGGATATTTGCCCCTCTGTCATTAGAGTCATAACTGAGATTTGCCCCTCTGTCATTAGAGTCATAACTGAGATTTGCCCCTCTGTCATTAGAGTCATAACTGAGATTTGCCCCTCTGTCATTAGAGTCATGACTGAGATTTGCCCCTCTGTCATTAGAGTCATAAAGGATATTTGCCCCTCTGTCATTAGAGTCATAAAGGATATTTGCCCCTCTGTCATTAAAGTCATAACTGAGATTTGCCCCTCTGTCATTAGAGTCATAACTGAGATTTGCCCCTCTGTCATTAGAGTCATAAAGGATATTTGCCCCTCTGTCATTAGAGTCATAACTGAGATTTGCCCCTCTGTCATTAGAGTCATAACTGAGATTTGCCCCTCTGTCATTAGAGTCATAACTGAGATTTGCCCCTCTGTCATTAGAGTCATAACTGAGATTTGCCCCTCTGTCATTAGAGTCATAACTGAGATTTGCCCCTCTGTCATTAGAGTCATAACTGAGATTTGCCCCTCTGGTTCCTCATTACTGCCTCCTCTGTCACTCTGTGTCTCAGTGTTTAATTCAGGAAATAAAGACACACTGATTCTCACTTCTCTCTTATGCAGCGACTGAGACTCAAATAATCTGTTTGTTTATGACAAAGAATCATTCCTGAATCACTGAGTCATTCCTGAATCACTGAGTCATTCCTGAATCACTGAGTCATTCCTGAATCACTGAGTCATTTCCTGGACTTGATTCCTGCTCCAGTTCCCAGTCAGTAGTGGAGATTTCCAGCATTTCAGCTCCACAATCAGGTTTCAGGGTTATTTTTAAAGAACATGTACACAAAGGTTAATCATTACCTGAGTTATTCTGGGGAATTAGCATGACGTGCTACTGTTCAACATCCCAAACTGACCCTCACACACAAACCCGAACAACTAACGCTAACTGAGTTTAAACACTACACGTACAGGAGACTTGGCGTTAAACCCCTGAGCGTGGAGTCGAACAGCTTCCTGAACTTCGGTCAGAATTAAAAAAACTAAGGCGTACGAGAGTCCACACACTTTAAGACGTAGCGCTGCAGGTTTATTCAGGATGTATGTTGTGATTTAGGGGGAAACGCCTCAGTCTGGAGAATTAGCATGACATGCTAGTGCTCTCCATCTCACACAGACAGACAGCTACTTCTAAGTCAAAGTGACAACCGCTCATTTACTCCGACAAATATTTCTGCTGCTGCCCTGAAAGCCAATTAAAGGAGGAAGTGCTCGTATCCTCTAGCAGCCCCAGGGCTGGTGCGCGCACGCACACACACACACACACACACACACACACACACACACACACACAGGGGGAAATGGGAATTGACTTTGGCTTCCACAGCAGAGGGAAAAGGCGAGGAAATTTTTTGGAAAGAAAGCAGAAGAGTAAATATTTAAATGAGCTGGAGGACGTAGCACTAACGACGAGGCGCTTGTTAAGTTCTGCTTTTTGAAGTGCGCAAGTGCGCTAAAGAATGGAACAGGAGCGATTCGGGACATGAGAGGACTGTTTAACGGAATATTAAAGGTCGAAGGTCAAGTGGGGAGACGGCCGTGGTGATGTGACGATGGAAATGAAGAAGAAAAAAGAAAGAAAGTGTCTTGTACGGTGCAGAAAGTCTCCCGAAAAGACTGTGTTTAATCTCTCTCACACATACACACACACACACACACACACACACACACACACACAAAAGCGTGTCACAGCCTGCAGAAGATCAACCCCCACAAAACCAGGACTCTCATACTGACAGAAATGTATTTAACGGGCCTGAAGTGTGTGTGTGTGTGTGTGTGTGTGTGTGTGTGTGTGTGTGTGTGTGTGTGTGTGACAAAGCTGCAGATTTGTGGTGGGCAGCATTTTTACTGTTCGTGTCTGCAAGAGGCGATAAACCCATAAAACTGACCAGGACACACACACACACACGCGCACACACACACACACACACACACACTGCAAAATCTCTACGAGTCCTTGTAGGATTTTTTTCCCTCCACACTGCCTTGAGGACGAAAAACATAAAACTCCAGCCGTGTGTATGTGTGTGTGTGTGTGTGTGTGTGTGTGTGTGTGTGTGTGTGTGTGTGTGTGGGGATGAGTGCAACACTGTTAGCATGGATATTAGCATGATAATGTTATTATTAAAGGAACGTCAGAACTCAGGGTCAAAAGTCACACTGTATAAAATGGAAAGAAGGAAAGAAAGAAAAGAAAGGAAAGAAGGAAAGAAAGAAAGAAAGAAAGAAAGAAAGAAAGACACACAGAGAGTTTAGAGGAGTTAAGCTCAGACACAATGATCAGTACCAACACCTTCACACAGAAACACTCCACACACCAGCAGAAGAGGAGAAAGGACAACGTCAGAAATCAAGCAGAAAATAAGAAATAAATCATAAAGACAAACAACATGAGATCAAAAAACTGCGGAAGAAAGAATAAAAATAAATAAAAAAAACAGAAAGCAAAATTCTAAAGATTTATTGACCAAAGGAAAACCTTTCTCAAAGAAAGAAAATGTGTTTAAATCTCTCTCTCTCTGTCTGCCTCTTTCTCTCCCGCTGTCTCTCTCTCTTTCTCACTCTCTCTGCCTCTTTCTCTCTTTCTCTCTGTCTCTCTCTCTCTCTGTCTGCCTCTTTCTCTCCCGCTGTCTCTCTCTCTTTCTCTCCCGCTGTCTCTCTCTCTTTCTCTCCCGCTGTCTCTCTCTCTTTCTCACTCTCTCTGCCTCTTTCTCTCTTTCTCTCTGTCTCTCTCTCTCTCTGTCTGCCTCTTTCTCTCCCGCTGTCTCTCTCTCTTTCTCTCCCGCTGTCTCTCTCTCTTTCTCTCTCCATCTGCCTTTCTCTCTCCCGCTGTCTCTCTCTCTCTTTCTCTCTCTGTCTCTCTCTCCCGCTGTCTCTCTCTCTTTCTCTCCCGCTGTCTCTCTCTCTTTCTCTCTCTGTCTGCCTCTTTCTCTCCCGCTGTCTCTCTCTCTTTCTCTCTCCATCTGCCTCTTTCTCTCTCCCGCTGTCTCTCTCTCTCTTTCTCTCTCTGTGTCTCTCTCCCGCTGTCTCTCTCTCTGTCTCTCTTTCCCTCTCCCACTGTCTCTCTCTCTCCGTCCCGCTGTCTCTCTCTCTCCCGCTGTCTCCATCTCTGTCTGTCTCCCCCACCGTCTCCCCCACTGTCTCTCTTTCCCTCTCTGTTTGTCTCCCTCTGTTTGTCTCCCTCTGTCTCTCTCTCTCCCGCTCTCTCTCTCTCTCTCTCTGTCTGTCTCCCTCTCTGTCTCTCCCCTGTCTCCCTCTCTGTCTCTCTTTCCCTCTCCCACTGTCTCTCTTTCTCCCTCCCGCTGTCTCCATCTCTGTCTGTCTCCCCCAGTGTCTCTCTTTCCCTCTCCGTCTCCCTCTCTGTCCGTCTCCCTCTCTGTCTGTCTCTCCTGCTGTCTCTCTCTCTCTCTCTCTCTCTCTCTCTGTCTGTCTCCCTCTCTTTCTCTCCCCCGTCTCCCTCTCTGTCTCTCTTTCCCTCTCCCACTGTCTCTCTTTCTCCCTCCCGCTGTCTTCATCTCTGTCTGTCTCCCCCACTGTCTGTCTCCCTCTCTGTCTGTCTCCCTCTCTGTCTGTCTCCCCCCCCCTCCCTTTGTCCTCAATAAATCTCCCAACCTTGAGAAAGAGATAATTAGTGTCTGATGAGTCATTTACATCTGAACAATTAGGAGTCAGGGTGTGTGTGTGTGTGTGTGTGTAACACAGATGCTAACAACGCTAATACCGAGTTAACATGACAGTGAGTCATCATGAAGTTCATGACTAAGCTTATAAAGTTCTCACATTAAAGACAGTAATTCAGAGAGCTAGCTATAGAGTTACATAGATAACGTGTCCCAATAACATGTTAGCAAGCTTAATGTAGCTCAGGTGCACAAGCCACGTGTTTGAGCCAACAACAGATAAAAATCCGAGCCATTACTGCTGAGAGACAAGCTAACGCAAAGCAACGCAAAGCAACGCAACAGCTTTTTTGGTAGCTAGCCAGAGTTAGGTCTGTATGCTTAGCAATTACATCAAGTTAAAAAAAAGTCATTCAACAGCAGAAGTTTGTTCTCCAGCCTCACCATACAGACCTGTGTGTGTGTGTGTGTGTTCTCTTCGTTACGCACTTTTACACATGTAAGAAATCCACTCACCAGAGGGCACAAACACACACTCTAACGGGCGAAGAAGATAAAGCAGAATCACCCAAGGGGCCAACACACAGAGACAACAACCGTGCCACGAGGGCAGGACACATAGTCCGAAACATTCAGAATAATTGGAAAAGGATTCAGCTTCCCCTTTGGCACGCACACACACACACTTTTTTCTGATCCAATTCAGAAAGCAAGAGAGAAATGTCTGTACAGTCCTCAAACTTCAATCTCGAACACAGCTTCAAGCTTTGTGTTTGCATACAAACACACACACACACACACACACACGCACACGCTTCCAGCTGTTAGTTCTTGCAAAAGATTTAAACAACAATGAACCAACTGTTACTGCTTTTAAATAAACATCCTGCACAATCACAGAATACTATCTATAGTGTACAGTGCATAGAGTATATAGAGTGTAGACCATAGAGTATATGGAGAATAGAGTGTAGGGTGTATGGAGTATAGAGCATTGATTATAGAAAATAAAATATAGAATGTGTATAGAATGTAGAGTATATAGAGTATATAGGGTTCAGAGTATGTGGAGTATAGAGTGAATAGGATATAGAGTGTATGGAGCATAGAGTATATAGATTGTATAGAGTATATAGAGTGTAGACCATATGGAGTATACAATATGCAGAGTGTATGGAGTATAAAGTATATAGAGTATATAGAGTGTAGAGTGTATGGAATATAGAGTATGGAGTATGTAGAATATAAAATGTAGAGTATATGGTGTATGGAGTATAGAGTATGGATAATGGAGTATAGATAATGGAGTATGGAGAGTATAGAGTATGGATAATGGAGTATAGAGTATAGATAATGGAGTATAGCGTGTATGGAGTATAGAGTATATAGTATGGGTAATGGAGTATAGAGTATGGAGTGTATAGAGTATGTATAAAGGAGTATGGAGTATAGAGTATGGAGAGTATAGAATGTATGGAGTATAGAATATGGATATATAGAGTGTATGGAGTATAGAGTATATAGTATGGATAAAGGAGTATAGAGTATGGAGAGTATAGAGTGTATGGATTATAGAGTATGGATAATGGAATATGGAGTATAGAGTATGGAGAGTATAGAGTGTATGGAGTATAGAGTATGGAGAGTATAGAGTATGGATAATGGAGTATAGAGTATAGAGTATGGATAATGGAGTATAGTGTGTATGGAGTATAGAGTATATAGTATGGGTAATGGAGTATAGAGTATGGAGAGTATAGAATGTATGGAGTATAGAATATGGATATATAGAGTGTATGGAGTATAGAGTATATAGTATGGATAAAGGAGTATAGAGTATGGAGAGTATAGAATGTATGGAGTATAGAGTATGGATAATGGATTGTGAAGTATGGATAATGGAGTGTGTAGTATGGAGAGTATAGAGTATGGGGAGTATAGAGTATGGAGAGTATAGAATGTATGGAGTATAGAGTATGGATAATGGATTGTGGAGTATGGATAATGGAGTGTAGAGTATGGGGAGTATAGAGTATGGATAATGGAGTATAGAGTATGGAGAGTATAGAGTGTATGGATTATAGAGTATGGATAATGGAATATGGAGTATAGAGTATAGAGAGTATAGAGTGTATGGAGTATAGAGTATGGAGAGTATAGAGTATGGATAATGGAGTATGGAGAGTATAGAGTATGGATAATGGAGTATAGAGTATGGAGAGTAGAGTATAGAATGTATGGAGTATAGAATATGGATAATGGATTGTGGAGTATGGAAAGTATAGAGTGTATGGAGTATAGAGTATATAGTATGGATAATGGAGTATAGAGTATGGAGAGTATAGAGTATGGATAATGGAGTATGGAGAGTATGGATAATGGAGAATTGAGAGTATGGATAATGGAGTATGGAGAGTATGGATAATGGAGAATGGAGAGTATGGATAATGGAGTATGGAGAGTATGGAGTATGGATAATGGAGTATGGAGAGTATGGATAATGGAGAATGGAGAGTATGGATAATGGCGTATGGGGAGTATAAAGTATGGATAATGGAGTATGGAGAGTGAGTATGAAGAGTATAGCGTATGGATAATGGAGTATGAAGAGTATAGAGTATGGATAATGGAGTATGGAGAGTATAGAGTATGGATAATGGAGTATGAAGAGTATAGCGTATGGATAATGGAGTATGGAGAGTATAGAGTATGGATAATGGAGTATGGAGAGTATAGAGTATGGATTATGGAGTATGGAGAGTATGGATAATAGAGTATGAAGAGTATAGAGTATGGATAATGGAGTATGGAGAGTATAGAGTATGGATAATGGAGTATGAAGAGTATAGAGTATGGATAATGGAGTATGAAGAGTATAGCGTATGGATAATGGAGTATGAAGAGTATAGCGTATGGATAATGGAGTATGGAGAGTATAGAGTATGGATAATGGAGTATGGAGAGTATAGAGTATGGATAATGGAGTATGAAGAGTATAGAGTATGGATAATGGAGTATGGAGAGTATAGAGTATGGATAATGGAGTATGAAGAGTATAGCGTATGGATAATGGAGTATGGAGAGTATAGAGTATGGATAATGGAGTATGAAGAGTATAGCGTATGGATAATGGAGTATGGAGAGTATAGAGTATGGATAATGGAGTATGAAGAGTATAGCGTATGGATAATGGAGTATGAAGAGTATAGAGTATGGATAATGGAGTATGAAGAGTATAGAGTATGGATAATGGAGTATGAAGAGTATAGCGTATGGATAATGGAGTATGAAGAGTATAGAGTATGGATAATGGAGTATGAAGAGTATAGAGTATGGATAATGGAGTATGGAGAGTATAGAGTATGGATTATGGAGTATGGAGAGTATGGATAATAGAGTATGAAGAGTATAGAGTATGGATAATGGAGTATGGAGAGTATAGAGTATGGATAGTGGAGTATGGAGAGTATAGAGTGTATGGAGTATAGATAGATAGATAGATAGATAGATAGATAGATAGATAGATAGATAGATCTTTGTCATTGCAAATACAGGTACATAGCAACGAAATGTGGTAGAGAGTGCCACATTTGTAGAGAGTATAAGGTGTAGAGTATATGGAGTATGAATTACACTGAATGTTGCAATACTGAATGTTTCACTCAGTGCAGAAACACACACACAAAGCTGTAGCACTGACATCACACATCTCAAAGCTCAAACACTGACACACACACACACACACACACACCACCTCCAGTAGTAACACCTCTTTCTCTCACTCTCTCTCTCTCTCACACAGCGTCAACACAATAGTGTCATCTCACACATGCACACACCTCCACTAGTAACACACACACACACACACACACACGCACACATTCGGGAAAGTGCAGCAGATCCTATTATAGATAAAGTGAACTCTCAGCGATTTTATTCACACAAAACTCAACGTCTTCACTTTGCTCTCTCCCTCCCTCTCTCTCCCTCTCTCTCTCCATCCCACCATCGTTTTCTCTCTCTCTCTCTCCATCCCACCATCATTTTCTCTCTCTCTCCCCCTCTCTCTATTAAACACCAGTGTGATTTAATGTCTCTCTCTCACTTTTCATTTACTTCTAACAGAATTTTTTTATTTATTATATAATTAATTATTATATTTATCTTTCACCACGGGGGAAAAAACAATGATTCATGGTCTTACGGCTAAAAATGTCATTCCACGCACGTGTGTGTGTGTGTGTGTGTGTGTATGTGTGTGAGAGAGACTGGGCGGAGTTGGGGAATGCTGAATGAGCTGAAGTGGAACAGAGGAGTGCAGCGCTGCTGTTAGACACAAAGAACTTTTTGAAAAAACCTACATGTCTTTATCCATGTAAAATACCACAGAGTATAGAGTACATACTCAAATTCAACACATAGTACTGAGTATAGAGTATAGAATACAGAGTGTGGAGTATAGAATACAGAGTGTGGAGTATAGAATACAGAGTATAGAATACAGAGTGTGGAGTATAGAATACAGAGTATAGAATACAGAGTGTGGAGTATAGAATACAGAGTATAGAGTACAGAGTGTGGAGTATAGAATACAGAGTATAGAGTATAGAATACAGAGTATAGAATACAGAGTGTGGAGTATAGAATACAGAGTATAGAGTACAGAGTATAGAGTATAGAATACAGAGTGTGGAGTATAGAATACAGAGTGTGGAGTATAGAATACAGAGTATAGAGTACAGAGTATAGAATACAGAGTATAGAATACAGAGTATAGAATACAGAGTATAGAGTATAGAATACAGAGTATAGAATACAGAGTAGTAGAATACAGAGTATAGAATACAGAGTATAGAAAAGTACAGAGTATAGAATACAGAGTACAGAGTATAGAATACAGAGTATAGAGTATAGAATACAGAGTATAGAGATACAGAGTATAGAATACAGAGTATAGAATACAGAGTTGAGTATAGAATACAGAGTGTGGAGTATAGAATACAGAGTATAGAGTACAGAGTATAGAATACAGAGTATAGAATACAGAGGTATAGAATACAGAGTATAGAGTATAGAATACAGAGTATAGAATACAGAGTTGATAAGAGTAAGAGTATAGAATACAGAGTATAGAATACAGAGTGTGGAGTATAGAGTACAGAGTATAGAATACAGAGTATAAAAGTACAGAGTATAGAGTATAGAATACAGAGTATAGAATACAGAGTATAGAGTACAGAGTATAGAGTATAGAATACAGAGTATAGAATACAGAGTGTGGAGTATAGAATACAGAGTATAGAGTACAGAGTATAGAATACAGAGTATAGAATACAGAGTATAGAGTATAGAATACAGAGTATAGAATACAGAGTATAGAATACAGAGTGTGGAGTATAGAATACAGAGTATAGAATGCAGAGTATAGAATACAGAGTGTGGAGTATAGAATACAGAGTATAGAATACAGAGTGTGGAGTATAGAATACAGAGTATAGAATACAGAGTGTGAGTATAGAATACAGAGTGTGGAGTATAGAATACAGAGTATAGAATACAGAGTGTGGAGTATAGAATACAGAGTATAGAGTACAGAGTATAGAGTATAGAATACAGAGTATAGAATACAGAGTGTGGAGTATAGAATACAGAGTATAGAATACAGAGTGTGGAGTATAGAATACAGAGTATAGAATACAGAGTGTGGAGTATAAAATACAGAGTATAGAATACAGAGTGTGGAGTATAGAATACAGAGTGTGGAGTATAGAATACAGAGTATAGAGTACAGAGTATAGAATACAGAGTGTGGAGTATAGAATACAGAGTATAGAATACAGAGTGTGGAGTATAGAATACAGAGTATAGAATACAGAGTGTGGAGTATAGAATACAGAGTATAGAATACAGAGTGTGGAGTATAGAATACAGAGTATAGAATACAGAGTGTGGAGTATAGAATACAGAGTATAGAATACAGAGTGTGGAGTATAGAATACAGAGTATAGAATACAGAGTGTGGAGTATAGAATACAAAGTATAGAAGACAGAGTGTGGAGTATAGAATACAGAGTATAGAATACAGAGTGTGGAGTATAGAATACAGAGTATAGAATACAGAGTATAGAATACAGAGTGTGGAGTATAGAATACAGAGTATAGAATACAGAGTGTGGAGTATAGAATACAGAGTATAGAATACAGAGTATAGAGTACAGAGTGTGGAGTATAGAAAAAAAACAAACTATACAATATAGAGTGTAGTCTATAGAAAATTTTAGAGTATAAGAGAATATAGAATATGAAGAGCAAAGAAATTAGTTTAGAATAGAAATAAAAATCTAGAGTATGGAACTTACCGAATAGTAAACAGTACAGAGTACTGGGTTCATAATCTCTCTCTCTCTCTCGCTCTCCATCTCCCCCTCCCTCTCTCTCTTTCTACCTCCCTCTCTCTCCCTCTGCCTCATTCTCTCTCTCTCTCCCTCTGCCTCATTCTCTCTCCCTCTGCCTAATTCTCTCTCTCTCTCTCTCCCTCTGCCTCATTCTCTCTCCCTCTGCCTCATTCTCGCTCTCCCTCTCTCTCCCTCTGCCTCATTCTCTCTCCCTCTGCCTCATTCTCTCTCTCCCTCTCTCTCCCTCTGCCTCATTCTCTCTCCCTCTCTCTCCCTGTCTCATTCTCTCCCCCTCTGCCTCATTCTCTCTCCCTCTGCCTCATTCTCTCTCCCTCTGCCTCATTCTCTCTCTCCCTCTCTCTCCCTCTGCCTCATTCTCTTTCTCCCTCTCTCTCCCCCTCTGCCTCATTCTCTCTCCCTCTCTCTCCCTGTCTCATTCTCTCTCCCTCTGCCTCATTCTCTCTCCCTCTGCCTCATTCTCTTTCTCCCTCTCTCTCTCCCTCTGCCTCATTCTCTCTCCCTCTCTCTCCCTGTCTCATTCTCTCCCCCTCTGCCTCATTCTCTCCCCCTCTGCCTCATTCTCTCTCCCTCTCTCTCCCTCTGCCTCATTCTCTCTCCCTCTCCCCCTCGTCTCATTCTCTCTCCCTCTCTCTCTGCCTCATTCTCTCTCTCTCCCTCTCTCTCCCTCTGCCTCATTCTCTCTCCCTCTCTCTCTCGCTCTCTGCCTCATTCTCTCTCTCCCCCTCTGTCTCATTCTCTCTCCCTCTCTCTCTGCCTCATTCCCCCTCTCTCTCTCCCTCCCTCTCTCTCTCCGCCTCATTCTCTCTCTCTCTCTCTCTCTCTCTCTCTTTTGTGTGTGCATGTGTGTGAGTGGGTGAGAGTGGTTGTATGTTGTATGTAGGGTGAATTGGGTGGATAGTGAGTAGTGAGTGTTGTTTTGCGTGTGTGCATGTACGTGTGCGTGTGTGTGTGTGTGTGTGTGTGTGTGTGCATGTGTGTGCATGTGCGTGTGTGTGTGTGCGTGTGTGTGCATGTGTGTGTGAGAGAGACACTGTATGGGCTTGTACCGGCACAGCCCGGGTGTGTATGGCGTTTACAAACCAAACCCCAAAAGCACAGGTTTAAAGTGCTAGGCACCGTCGCGTGCTGCGTAGAGGAACGCACTTCGGCGGGTGGGAGGAGCATCGCGTCCGCCCCCCGAGTCAACATGGCTGTGGTGCTTTTTGTTGACGAGATTCGTAAAGCTGAGGCAGTGATAGCTAGCAAGGTTAAAGGCTCTTTGGCAAATTTTCCCCCCTCAGTCCCCCCCCAAAAAAAGGTCATCCTGTGTAATGTTCCCCGTATGCGGACACCTCGCCCATGGACAGGACACCAGCAGGCTGTGAAGACGCAGAGCTTAAACGTATTGTCTCTTACAGGAGACATGTACACGTGATTTTAAACAACAGGGACGGAGATCTAAATATCATGTTCAAAATAAACATACACGGGGAGGAATTGGTCATTTTTGCAACTTCTGGCAACTTAAAATGCTTTGGCTGTGGTCAGGAGGGACACTTAATCAGGACTTGTCCTTAAAATGAAGCTACGGGTGACAGAAATGACAAAACAACAAGAAAGAAAGGGATCAGATAAACGATAAGCAGGACAGTGGAGAGGACAGTGCAC
>JAUCMX010000030.1:9832326-9843246 GCA_033459395.1 Hemibagrus guttatus | reverse complement strand
ACACCACACTCACACCACACTACACTACACCACACTCACACCACACCACACTCACACCACACTCACACCCACTCACACCACACCACACTCACACCACACCACACTCACACCACACTCACACCACACTCACACCACCCCACACCACACTCACACCACACCCAAACCACCCCACACTCACACCACACTCACACCACACTACACTACACTACCCCACATCACTCCACACCACACTCACACTACTCCACACCACACTACACTACACCACATCACTCCACACCACACTACACTATACTACACTACACTACACTACATCACTCCACACCACACCACACCACACTCACACTCACACCACACTACACTACCCCACACTACACCACATTACTCCACACCACACTACACTACACTACACCACATCACTCCACACCACACCATACTACACCACACCACACCACACCACACCACACTACACCACACTACACCACACCACACCACATTACTCCACACCACACTACACTACACTACACTACACCACACCACACTACACTACACCACACCACACCACACTACACTACACCACACTACACTACACCACACTACACTACACTACCCCACACCACACCACACTACACTACACCACACTACACTACACTACACCACACCACACTACACTACACCACACTACACTACACCACATTACTCCACACCACACTACACCACACCACACTACACCACCACACTACACCACATCACCCCACACCACACTACACTACACCACCCCACATCACACCACACTACACCACACCACACCACACCACACCACACTATACTACACCACACCACACCACACTACAGCACCCCACACTATACTACACCACACCACACTACAGCACACCACACTACACCACACCACACTCCACCACACCACACTACAGCACACCACACTCATACTACACTACACTATACTACAGCACACCACACTACACTACATCACCCCACACCACACTACAGCACACCACACTCATATTACACTACACTATACTACACTATTCTACACTACACTTACTACACTATTCTACACTATACTATACTACACTATACTATACACTATACTACACTATACTACACTATTCTACACTACACTATACTATTCTACACTATACTATACTACACTATACTATACACTATTCTACACTACACTATACTACACTATTCTACACTACACTATTCTAGACTACACTATACTATCCTACACTATACTATCCTACATTATTCTACACTACACTGTACTACACTATACTATTCTACACTATACTATCCTACACTATTCTACACTACACTATACTATACTATACTATACACTATTCTACACTACACTATACTACACTATACTATTCTACACTATACTATCCTAGACTATTCTACACTACACTATACTACACTACACTATTCTACACTACACTATACTATTCTACACTATACTATACTACACTATACTATACACTATTCTACACTACACTATACTATTCTATACACTATACTACACTATACTACACTATTCTACACTACACTATTCTAGACTACACTATACTATCCTACACTATTCTACACTACACTGTACTACACTATACTACACTACACTATTCTACACTACACTATACTATTCTACACTATACTACACTACACTATTCTACACTACACTATACTATTCTACACTATACTACACTACACTATTCTACACTACACTATACTACACTATTCTACACTACACTATACTACACCACACCACATCACACCACACTATACTACACTACACCACACTACAGCACACCACACTCATATTACACTACACTATACTACACTATTCTACACTACACTATACACTATACTACACTATACTATACTATACTATTCTACACTACACTATACTACACTACACTATACTACACTATTCTACACTACACTATACTACACCACACCACATCACACCACACTATACTACACTACACCACACTACAGCACACCACACTCATATTACACTACACTATACTACACTATTCTACACTACACTATACACTATTCTACACTATACTATACTACACTATACTATACACTATACTACACTATACTACACTACACTACACTATTCTAGACTACACTATACTATACTACACTATTCTACACTACACTATACTACACTATTCTACACTACACTATACTACACTATACTATTCTACACTATACTATTCTACACTACACTATACTACACTATACTATTCTACACTATACTATTCTACACTACACTATACTACACTATTCTACACTACACTATTCTACACTATACTACACTATACTATACTACACTATTCTACACTACACTATACTACACTATACTACTCTACACTACACTATACTACACTACATTATTCTACACTACACTATACTACACTATACTATTCTACATTATTCTACACTATACTATACTACACTATACTATTCTACACTATACTACACTATTCTACACTACACTATACTACACTATACACTATACTACACTATACTATTCTACACTATACTACACTATTCTACACTACACTATACTACACTATTCTACACTATACACTATACTACACTATACTATTCTACACTACACTATTGTTACGGGTAGCAGGGCTGAGGGTGAACCACTAGGGGGCCCTCAGTAGGGGTTGTCATGTTGTCTGTTTATGTTTATGTTTTGGCCATGTGTGTTTTAGTTAAGCCCCGCCCTGTCCTATTGTGTGTTGATTAATGTTTCACCTGTTCCTAATGTTTCCTGATTATGTTTCCTATTTATAGTCCTGTCTTTGTCTGCTTGAGTTGCCAGTCCTCGTTTCTATGTAGGCCGAAGTGGTGTCGCGGTTTATGTCTCATGTCATGTCTCGTGTGGTTCATGTTAAATAAATCCCCTTTATGTTCACGGAAGCTTCGCGGTGGGTCTGTAATATCCAGCCGGACACCGCCGGTTGTAACAACTATACACTTTTAAAATTTTAAATTTTTCACTACACTACACTATTCTACACTATTCTACACTACACTACACTACACTATTTCACTACACTATACTACACTATACTATTTTACACTATACTATACTACACTATTCTACACTACACTATACTACACTACACTATACTGTACTACACTATTCTACACTACACTATTCTACACTACACTACACTATACTAAATATTCTACACTACACTATTCTACACTTTCTAAATAAATATACAATTCCACACTACACTATACTACACTATTCTACACTGCCAAATATACTACACTTACTAAATATACTATTCTACACTATACTACACTATTCTACACTATACACTATACACTATACTACACTTTCTACTAACCCACACTATACTACACTTTCATTTTTCACTACACTACACTATTCTACACTATTCTACACTACACTACACTATACTACACTATTCTACACTACACTATACTACACTATACTATTTCCCATACTATACTACACTATTTTACTACACTATTCTACACTACACTATACTACACTACTATTCTACACTACACTATACTACACTATTCTACACTACACTATTCTACACTATACTACACTACACTGTACTTTTTACACTACACTATACTATTCTACACTAAAATTTCACTATACTACACTATACTATTTTACATTACACTACACTATTCTACACTACACTACACTACACTAACTACACTATTCTACACTACACTATACTACACTTTCTATTCTACACTAACTATACTACACTTTTTACACTACCTTTCTACACTACACTGTACTACACTACACTATACTACACTACTATTCTACACTACACTATACTATTCTACACTACACTATTCTACACTACACTATACTATTTTACACTACACTATTCTACACTACACTACACTATACTATTTTACACTAGACTATACTATTCTACACTATACTATACTACACTACACTGTACTAAATACACTATACTACACTACTATTCTACACTACACTATAATTTTACACTACACTATTCTACACTACACTATACTATTCTACACTACACTATTCTACACTACACTACACTATACTACTCCCAACTATACTATTTAAATATCTACACTAACTTTCTACACTATTCTACACTACACTATTCTACACTACACTACACTATACTATTCTAACCCCACTACACTACACTATTCTACACTACACTATACTATACTACACTACTATTCTACACTACACTATACTATTCTACACTCACTATTCTACACTATACTACACTATTCTACACTACACTATTCTACACTACACTTTTTCACTACACTACACTATACTATTCTACACTATACTATTCTACACTACACTATACTATTCTACACTACACTATAAATAACTACACTATACTATTTTACACTACACTACACTATTTTCCCCAAAACTACACTACCTATCTACACTACACTTTCTACACTATTCTACACTACACTATTCTACACTACACTATACTACACTACTCTACACTACACTACACTATTCTACACTACACTATACTAAATATTCTACACTACACTACACTATTCTACACTACACTATACTACACTATACTATTCTACACTACACTATACTACACTATTCTACACTATACTACACTACACTGTACTAAATATTCTACACTACACTATTCTACACTACACTACACTATACTATTCTACACTACACTATACTATTCTACACTACACTATACACTATACTACACTATACTATTTTTCACTACACTACACTATTCTACACTACACTACACTATTCTACACTACACTATACTACACTATACTATTCTACACTACACTATACTACACTACACTGTACTACACTATTCTACACTACACTATACTACACTACTCTACACTACACTACACTATTCTACACTACACTAACTACACTATTCTACACTACACTACACTATTCTACACTACACTACACTATTCTACACTACACTATACTACACTATACTATTCTACACTACACTATACTACACTATTTTACACTACACTATACTACACTATTCTACACTACACTATTCTACACTACACTATACTACACTACACTGTACTACACTACACTATACTACACTACTATTCTACACTACACTATACTATTCTACACTACACTATACTACACTATTCTACACTACACTATTCTACACTACACTATACTATTCTACACTAAATATTCTACACTACACTACACTATACTATTCTACACTAGACTATACTATTCTACACTATACTATACTACACTATTCTACACTATACTACACTACACTGTACTACACTATTGTACACTACACTATTCTACACTACACTATACTACACTATACTATTCTACACTACACTATACTACACTACACTGTACTACACTATTGTACACTACACTATTCTACACTACACTATACTACACTATACTATTCTACACTACACTATTCTACACTACACTATACTACACTACACTATACTACACTACTATTCTACACTACACTATACTATTCTACACTACACTATACTACACTATTTTACACTACACTATTCTACACTATACTACACTACACTGTACTACACTATTCTACACTACACTATACTACACTACACTATACTATTCTACACTATACTATACTACACTATACTATTCTACACTACACTATACTACACTACACTGTACTACACTATTCTACACTACACTATTCTACACTACACTATACTACACTACTATTCTACACTACACTATACTATTCTACACTACACTATACTACACTATTCTACACTACACTATTCTACACTATACTACACTACACTGTACTACACTATTCTACACTACACTATACTACACTACACTACACTACACTACACTATACTACACTACACTATACTATTCTACACTATACTATACTACACTATACACTATACTACACTATACTATTCTACACTACACTATACACTATACTATTTTACACTACACTACTCTACACTACACTACACTATTCTACACTACACTATTCTACACTACACTACACTATTCTACACTACACTATTCTACACTACACTACACTACACTACACTATACTACACTACACTATACTATTCTACACTACACTATTCTACACTATACTACACTACACTGTACTACACTATTCTACACTACACTACACTATACTATTCTACACTACACTATACTACACTATTCTACACTATACTACACTACACTGTACTACACTATTCTACACTACACTACACTATACTATTCTACACTACACTATACTATTCTACACTATACTATACTACACTATTCTACACTATACTACACTACACTGTACTACACTATTCTACACTACACTATACTATTCTACACTACACTATACTATTCTACACTACACTACACTACACTATTCTACACTACACTATACTACACTACACTATTCTACACTACACTATACTATTCTACACTATACTACACTACACTGTACTACACTATTCTACACTACACTATTCTACACTACACTACACTATACTATTCTACACTACACTATACTATTCTACACTACACTATACACTATACTACACTATACTATTTTATACTACACTACACTATTCTACACTACACTACACTACACTATTCTACACTACACTACACTATTCTACACTACACTATTCTACACTACACTATACTACACTACACTGTACTACACTATTCTACACTACACTATTCTACACTACACTATACTATTCTACACTACACTATACTATTCTACACTACACTATACACTATACTACACTATACTATTTTACACTACACTACACTATTCTACACTACACTACACTATTCTACACTACACTATACTACACTATTCTACACTACTCTACACTACTCTACACTGTACTACACTACACTGTACTACACTATTCTACACTACACTATACTACACTATTCTACACTACACTATTCTACACTACACTATTCTACACTACACTATACTACACTACACTGTACTACACTATTCTACACTACACTATTCTACACTACACTATACTACACTACACTGTACTACACTATTCTACACTACACTATTCTACACTACACTATTCTACACTACACTATACTACTACACTACACTATACTACACTACACTGTACTACACTATTCTACACTACACTATTCTACACTACACTATTCTACACTACACTATTCTACACTACACTATACTACACTACACTATACTACACTATTCTACACTACACTATACTACACTACACTGTACTACACTATTCTACACTACACTATTCTACACTACACTATACTACACTACACTGTACTACACTATTCTATACTACACTATTCTACACTATACTACACTACACTGTACTACACTATTCTACACTACACTACACTACACTATTCTACACTATACTACACTACACTGTACTACACTATTCTACACTACACTATTCTACACTACACTATACTATTCTACACTACACTATACTATTCTACACTACACTATACACTATACTACACTATACTATTTTACACTACACTACACTATTCTACACTACACTACACTATTCTACACTACACTATACTACACTATTCTACACTACACTACACTATTCTACACTACACTATACTACACTATTCTACACTACACTATACTACACTATTCTACACTACTCTACACTATACTACACTACACTGTACTACACTATTCTACACTACACTATTCTACACTACACTATACTATACTACACTATTCTACACTACACTATACTACACTATTCTACACTACACTATTCTACACTACACTACATTATTCTACACTACACTATACACTATACTACACTACACTATACTACACTACACTATACTACAGTACACTATACTACACTACACTATACTACACTATATTATTCTACACTACACTATACACTATACTACACTACACTACACTATACTACACTACACTACACTACACTATACACTACACTACACTATATTATACTATACTACACTACACTACACTACACTATACTACACTACACTATACTACACTATATTATTCTACACTACACTATACACTACACTACACTACACTACACTATACTACACTACACTACACTACACTACACTACACTATACCACACCACACTACACCGGACCTCTGTAGTGAACTTCTTGTTGGAAGTGTTTTTCATCTGATCTTCGTTCCTGTGCACTGGAGTGTAGAGCATTGTCGGATGGGTGACTCGGTGCTTGTGGGTCAGTCGTCGTGTTTCTTATGAATATTGTGCACATAAAGCGGAGAACATTATGAGCTTTCCAGCGAGTCAGACACGCATTACCTCAGGAAATATGGAAATCACATCGTTTCCGTTTGGTGGAACAGCTCAGAGAAAAAAAAACTTCTTCCACTGGAGTTTTTGTCCTTCTCTGTTTTGCCCGAGAGGAAGTGCAGTGTGAGGAGAGCGAGATGTGATTCTCTTCATGCTATTTCTTCATTCTGATTTGTGGTGTGTGTGTGTGTGTGTGTGTTTATAAATCTAGGATTCATTCCAATCCACTATTCCCTGACTCACACACTTGGGAGCATTCTGGCTGCTATTTTTTTTGTTTTGTTTTTTGCCAGAAATGAAGAAGCTTGTGTGAATTTAAGTTAATGACTTTTGCGACTAAAACACATGCGACAGTAACGACTCCTGAGGAAAAAATGTTAAAAAATAATGTGAATAATAAACACGTTGCTCCAATAAGCAAGAATTATCTTTATTTATTTGTGGAAAATATTTAAAAATTAGATTGAGGAACTTCAGGAAGTTCAGCTGATTATTTGTTATTTATTTTTATTTAACTTTGTATAAGAATTTTTAATGAGATTATTTAATTATCTTGAAAACATTTTTGTTAAATAATTTACTAAAAAACACCAAGCTAAGCAAGCATAGCTTACGTTAAGTAAACAATATTTATATGTGGAATGAAAATAATGCATAATTACAGCTAGCCAAGATAATCATTATCATCTGATTAAACCTGATAAAAATAAAAGCATTTCAAAAATCTAGCTGAAGAGTAACTAGCTACAAAAGTAGTGGCGCTTCACAATGATAAAAAATTATAGTTCAAATTGATCATTTCTAGCATGTATGCTAACGTACAGCTAGCTTTTATAATATGCACTCAAAGCAATGGTAATATTTGCTAGTAAGTATAGATATAATGTCAATTGAAGCCAGTTACGCTAACAATCTAGGTTTTAGCGATGGGTAAAATATTTATTTAACAATTAAAATGTTACCCAAGATGTTATATTCCAACCCCCCCAAAAAAAAACAATCTAGCTAACATTGCATACTTGATAATGTTTGTAAAATTAGCAAGCTGTTTTACTGTATCATTAAAGCTAGTTGGTTTATTTAACCGTTTTTGGAAAATGTTCATTTAAAGGTGGGAGCGATGAAGCTAGCTAACGTTAGGCTAACTAACAAACTAATGTAAATAGATAGAACTCTGCTAACGTGAAATTACATGCACTAGCTAGTTGATTGATGTAACAATTTTAAAGTGTATTTAGAAACAGTCGCTAATCTCACAGGATTGTATAATTTATGTATTTCAATTTGTAACTATTAGCGTTTAGCATCAGACGGTGATGTGTCGGTTAGGCGCCGCTGTGTCTGGCCTCACGGCCTCCTCCCACTTCTCGTACTGCGAGTGAGATGAAAAAAAAAAATCAATTGTTAAAGAGTTATTGCAGGTCGTCACGTTTATGGCTGTGAAGAATAATCGGTGTGCAGCGCAGCGCAGTAATAAATGTCTCTAATGGAAGACCTTCACTCTGTAAGTACACATTCATTACCCCACTTCCTGCTGTAATCGCTTTTTTTTTATTATTATTATTCTATCCTCTCCTCACCACATCACGCCACACCACGGCCTCGCCTTCAGTCAGCTGTTCACGTCTGTTCACACACCATTTACTCCATTTTATTTCAAACCATCCAGATTCATTAGGCAAGTGCTGATGGTAAATTTTCATATCGCAGTAATTGTGTAAACTCTGCTGTGAAGGACGAGCGAGATGACTTCAAATAAAAAAAAATCTCAAGGAAGAAAATGGTTGTACTTTTGGTGGTGGGGGGGCAGAGACAAATAACATGCTCCCTATCTAGGGGACCTAGCTCCAAATAGCATGCTGGGGAAGTGTTAAATAATAAAGTGGGGTTTTTTTATGAAAAAAATTATTTATTTATTTACTGCTAATTAGTAATCTATTTTCGTATTAATTAATTAATTAATTAATTAATTAATTAATTAATTAATTAATACATATATTTCGTGACTTATTTTACTAAAAATAATAAATTTTTTATTTAAAATAAAATTAGTTTGTGTAGTGCTTTATTCTTATATTTAATTATTTATTTATTTATTTATTTATTTATTTACTGATAGTAATTTATTTTTGTATTATCTAATTAATTAATTAATATATTTTGTGACTTATTATTTTACTAAAATTAAAAATAAAATCAGTTTGTTTAGTGCTTTATTGCTCTATTTAATTAATTAATTATTTATTTGTTTGTTTGATTGCTTTGTTATATAAACCTCAGTAAGAATGGTGATGGTTCATATTTTTCAGAAATGAATTTCCATCATTTAAAAACAGAAGTGAATGAGAAATAAAGTGAAAAGTTCAGCAGAATAAAGTGGTTGAATGTGTAGATGCTGTGCTGAAGAAGCTGAGCTCTGAGCTCCTCGTACTGAGACAGTTCAGGAACATCATCTGTTAAATGCATTCATTCTCAATTTATAGCAGCAGACAGGAAGCAGAC
>JAUCMX010000030.1:9822326-9824826 GCA_033459395.1 Hemibagrus guttatus | reverse complement strand
AGTCCTAGTGTGTCCACTGCGACCCACAACACCAGAAGTATGTGGTCATTAAATCAGAGATCATGGTGTTCACTCCTTCCCCAAGTGCCTCGTTTCATACTTTTGTGTTTCCTGGAACTGGAGATTCGTTCTCTTGCATCCAGGCTGAAGTGTTGTCTTGAGGTCTGATGAGACCAAAAATAATCAAACCTTTCGGCCATGATGAGAAGAAAGAGTTATCAAATACAAGGAAGGCTTGTGTAGAATGCGGTGGTGGATTATTAATGCCTGGGGCTGATTTGCAGCTGAGAAGATTGATGGCATGAAGAATTCCACTAAGCACCTCCATAGAAAACCTGCCAAGAAGTTAAGACTTGGGTGTAGATGCAGCTTTCGGTATGATCATGAAACAAAGACAGCTCTGTTTAAAAATAAACTACGAACATGGAGGGGTTTCAGATGTTCCTCAAAGATGTTCTGGGGGGAAAAGATGCTAAGGGTGCCAATAATTTTGAAACTATTACTAGCATTGTGCACAAAAAAACATAATGTGAGAGAAAAGTGGTTGAAATTAGTTTTTTTTTTCTATCTATCTATCTATCTATCTATCTATCTATCTATCTATCTATCTATCTATCTATCTATCTCAGTAAGCCTGATGGAAACTAAAAGAGTGTGGGAGTAAAAAGAAGAGTGATGGCCAGGGATGGAGGGATTCATTTTTCTCTAAAGTGGAGCCTCATCATGACGGCAGGCTCAGCATGAAACTGTAATTAGTTTTGTCAAATTGGATGAAGAATCAGCAGAAACGCGGGAGAGGAATCAGCGCTGATATCGATCCGCCGCTCGGAATGACGGAGCGAGAGAAAGAGCGAGAGATGGAGGGAGAGATGGAAAGGGGATTATAGAGAGATATAAAACTAATCAGAGAGAAAGAAGAGGGATGGAACAGACAAAGAGAAAAATAAGGAGTGAAATGTTAAGCAAAGCTCAGAGTTCAAAGCAGAATATTAGAATAAATAGAATAAAAGATTCCTTCAGGTCAGTTTAGATTTATTAGAAGGTAAAATAAATGATTTATTAACCTGAAACCTGCCTGGTGTTTATACACTCGGCTCCAGAGTTATCGCCACCTTCCGAGAGCCTTTTTCCTTCATAGAAATTCCTACGTTTGACTTAAGTTTGAATAAGTTTCTCTTTGACTTGGTTTATGACATAAATTTTGTATTTTGTAACTTAAACCTTGAGTTAAGTTTTGAACTTTGACATGAAGTTTAACTTAAACTTGGATTTGAACTTAGATTTTGACTTGAACTTTAACTTGAACTTTTACTTAAAATTTGAACTTTGAAGTTTTTGAATTTTTGGCATTGAGTTTTTGACTTGAATTTTAAACTTTGACTTTTAACTTAAACTTTGAACCTAAACTTTGACATGTACTTAAATTTTGACTTAAACTTTGATTTGAGCTTAAATTTTAAACTTTTAAACTATAAATTTTAAAGTTTAACTTAAACTTTGACTTAAATTTTGAACTTTGACTTGATTTTTTTTTTAAATTTTCTATTTTGACTTGAACCTTGATTTGAATTGAAAACTTTACCTTAAATTTCATCTTGAATTTAAATTTTAGACTTTGACTTAAACTTGTACTTAAAATTTGAACTTTGGCTTGAACTTTAACCTTTGACTTGGAGCTGAACAGCAAAACTGTGACTTAAAGTGTGTATTATTTCTCTCTCTCCTGATTCCTTTCCTTTTTTATGTTTTCTTTTTAAACTTTACTGACAGAAATGAAACACTTTGTGACTAAGTGACTAAACATTGCTGTATAACACACACACACACACACATACACACACAGGAAGTAGTGTGGTCCTAAATGTGTGTCCCAGTTTGTCAGCGTCTCCTCCATTAAAGAGATCAGCGTCCTGTAAAGGCGAGCAGTGTGTACTTACGTGCCATTAAATCATTTTAGACGCTTCGAATGTGACCTTTCATGTGAGATTAATTATCAGTTTTAAATCTTTTAGAGGAGGAGGAGGAGGAGGAGGAGGAGGAGGAGGGAAAGGAACAAGCAAGCGAGAGGGAGCTGTAAAAAAAAAAAAAAAAAAGCAGAACATGACGTCCTTCTTTTTAAATGTTAATCTCTTTTGTGGAAAGTGTGAAATCTTGACCATGAGAGTGTGTTTTTTTGGCTGCAGTGGAGCAGCATTAACCTTGCCTGGTCACTTCACAATGCCGGTGTGTGACAACGGGGTCTTTTCAAAGTGCTGAAACCTTCACTCTGAAGTGACGCTGACTTTTAATTGAAAAGCGTGGCTCTCTAATTGCTTCCTAAATGGCTCCCGCTGGGCTGAATTTAGATTTTTTTTAAATGGAGATGCATATTTCAACATTTGAGAGAAAAACATCCCCGAATGCGGAGGTGTGCAGAGACTCCAGAAAGGTCTCGGCGGGAATTTTACAGCCGTCGTATAAATGACTAGCGCTTCATTAAGTCCTTATGAGAATTTATTTG
>JAUCMX010000030.1:9807913-9812913 GCA_033459395.1 Hemibagrus guttatus | reverse complement strand
GCAGGAGGCAAAGAGGAAGGCCAAAGAGGAGGTATATGGATGGAATTAATGAGGATATGAAGCTAGTGGGTGCAAGTGTTGAGGATGCAGAAGATAGGGATAGGTGGAGAGAGATGATTCGCTGTGGAGACCCCTGAAGAGAAAAGCCCAAAGAAGAAGAAGAATCTTTCAGTTCCAGCTTTACCTTTAAAGCTCTGACGCTGGAGACTCCTTCCACACACGATACACACACTCGCTTCTTACTTTAAGAAACATGTCAGAGATTCTCTTAATCTGTGTGGCGTGAATGAACTGTTACCATGGAAACGATAAGAGAATCGAACATACGCATCACCTTCTTCTCAGTCAGTGTGTGAGAGTTGCTTATTCCTGCTTTAATATCCCTGTTATTACAAATCTACAACTAGCATGTGATCTGATGATATTTTTCTCACTTTTCTGAGAAGTGATTCACACACACACACACACACACACACACACACACACACACACACACACACACGGAATTGTCATTAATAGTTAATAATATATCTTACTGTGCTTTAAGCACCTTTAAGTGCTGTTATTATTAATAATAATTTAGCAGTGTGTGTTTTTTTTATAACGCAGAGCGAATCGACATTCTAACAACATCGTGATTTAGCACTGACGCTAACCGCAGGACACAGTGGAGCCACAGGCTACCAGCTTTTTAATTACTCACAGTTTAATTTGTCGACATGAAAGCAGAATTATTTTCGTCTTGTTGGATTAGTAATTAATTATTTTTAAAGCAAGAGCATGGTAACAAACAAAGGAGAGCTAATTACCGCAAAGAACAGGAATCGGTAATGATTGTGTCTGTGTGTGTGTGTGTGCACTCGAGCGAGGCTGTCAGGTCTCATGTCAGTCAGGCATGTGTGTGTATGTGTGTGTGTGTGTGTGTGTGTGTTATCCGAGGCGTTTTGATTGACGCCTCCGTCACGGCCGCCACTTTTCTGATGGATGAACAGATCTGACTCTAAACGAGTGCAGAGATGGACAGAAGGGAAAAGACAAGTGGAGAGGCAGGTGAAAGTCCCCTTGAGCTCCTACGACACCTGGCCAAACACACACACAAACACACACACACACACACACAGTCATGTCTGTGGTGTAATATTTATCCACACTGCTTAATGAATCGTGAAAAATTAAATGAATCATGCAATCATGAGAAAAATGAATTCATGTGTGAAAATATGATTAAAAGACAAAATATGATCATGTGATAAACAAATCATGTGGTTTGATCGCTTAAAAACAATTAGGCGTGTACAAATCTCATGTAAACTAAATAATCATGTGATAAACTAAAGGAATCATTTTATAAACTAAAGGAATCATTGTATAAACTAAGGAATCATTTTATAAACTAAAGGAATCATGTAATAAACTAAAGGAATCATTTTATAAACTAAAGGAATCATTGTATAAACTAAGGAATCATGTGATAAACTAAAGGAATCATGTGATAAACTAAAGGAATCATTTTATAAACTAAGGAATCATGTGATAAACTAAAGGAATCATTTTATAAACTAAAGGAATCAAGTGATAAACTAAAAGGAATCATTTTATAAACTAAAGGAATCATGTGATAAACTAAAATAATCATTTAATAAACTAAAGGAATCATTTTATAAACTAAAGGAATCATTTTATAAACTAAAGGAATCGTTTGATAAACTAAAGGAATCATGTGATAAACGAAAGGAATCAATTTATAAACTAAAGGAATCGTTTGATAAACTAAAGGAATCATGTGATAAACTAAAGGAATCATTTTATAAACTAAAGGAATCAAGTGATAAACTAAAGGAATCATTTTATAAACTAAAGGAATCATGTGATAAACTAAAATAATCATTTAATAAACTAAAGGAATCATTTTATAAACTAAAGGAATCATGTGATAAACTAAAGGAATCATTTTATAAACTAAAGGAATCAAGTGATAAACTAAAGGAATCATTTTATAAACTAAAGGAATCATGTGATAAACTAAAATAATCATTTAATAAACTAAAGGAATCATTTTATAAACTAAAGGAATCATGTGATAAACTAAAGGAATCATTTTATAAACTAAAGGAATCATGTGATAAACAAAAGGAATCAATTTATAAACTAAAGGAATCGTTTGATAAACTAAAGGAATCATGTGATAAACTAAAGGAATCGTTTGATAAACTAAAGGAATCAAAGGTCAAATTCCGAGAAGTTTGTGTGGGGGGAGGGTGGGAGGGGGCGGGGTTTTAGCAGGCGCTACCAATGAGCTTAATAAACATACCGCTGAAGGTGAACATTCTTTGCTGTGTCTTCATTGGTGTTCTGTGGTCTAATCAAACTATTTTTAGCCAATCACAGCTCGGACTGTATCGATGACGTTTCACAGACGGGAACCGTTTTTATTTCATGTCCTCACACTCAGTGTTGCCAGATTGAGGGGGTTCCCGCCCAATTGGGCTTCTTTTGGTCACGTTTAACCGGAAAAAAATACATTGGGCGTGTTGATAAAATTTGGGCTGGTTTCTGGTTCAGTTTAGCCAATAAGATTCAGGAGAGTCCTGTCCAATCAGGCTTCAGTCTTGATTAGCGGGTTGTTGTAATCGCTCTAGAAAGTCCTACCGGAAAGAATGGGAGAGCGATCCATTGTGTAATACTTCAAGAGACGATCTCATGAGTTCTGCGAGGATTCTCTGCATTAAGTCTCTATAAAAAGGTAAGCGTGTTTATACTGCTATTATTCTGCTATAAAATCCTGATGTCATGTTTGATAATTAAACAAAACGTATACAAGTAGCTAACGTAGTGTGTGTGTGTGTGTGTGTGTGTGTGTGTGTGTGTGTGTGTGTGTGAATAATGCCCTTTGCACTAACCCATTTGTTTTGGGTTTTCTGTTTGTTATTGGATTAGGTATCACTATGGAAGCCCGGTCCTGCCACTGAATAAAAAAAATCTTATTGCGACTTCTCTCACAATTCTGACTTTTTTCTCAGAATTGTGAGATATAAACTCGCAATAACCTTTTTTTTAAAATTCAGTGGCGGGAACGGGCTTCCATATATCACAGTATGCATTTTGGGCTGGTATTTTTTTTAAATGGGAGGGGTTTAAGCTGCAGTTGGACTGGTACTGTTCAGTCCAATCTGGCAACACTGCTCACACTATTAACGAGCGCGAGCGCTGAAACGGGGCATCAAACACCATTAAACTAAACAATTTAAGAAATATAAAGTTATATTTTTTCTCTCCAGATGTTTTCCAAATCTTTATAGAGATACAACATATTTTATGGAGGAAAAAAAAATATATTTTCCGGTTAGCGTGAGCTAATTTATTCCATTTCAATGCTGAAGAGTTAGCTCTTTAGCTAGCATGGCTATGTTCGCGTTAATAAAAACAGCAGAGAATAAAGATTAAAAGAGGAAAACAGGAACGGGAAAGACTGACAAGAAAGTTTCCTACAGCCAAACAGGACGCTTGTACAAAAAGCTAATAATAATAATAATAATAATAATAATAGTAATAATAATAATAATAATAATAATAATAATACTAGAAGAAGAATTTATAAAAAGGTGAACAACGTCTGAGATATCACGTGACATTAACGTGTCAACAGGAGGTGAAGAATCGGAATCGAACGCCAGGTTAAAGGTCTGATCTGAATCGAGTCGTTCTGCTTTGTGAACAACTTTCTTTCTTTCCAATTAAAGACAGAAAACTTTCAGCTCTCATCCCACCTGACGCTAACTCTGCATCACACAGCTGATGTGAGTCACTCATCTCCAGAGAGAGTTGAAGCGAGTGGAGCTGTGAGACGGCGGCTTTTTCTGGTGTTCGACTCTGAATCAGAAGCGTCTGGGTGCAGACTTGGCTGTTCGGACTGAGGAGTCATTGTCAGTAAGACAGTGTGAGTGGGAGAGAGACAGCTGGCCACAGCCCTACGGTTCCTGGAAGTCATGGATCTATTAGTAGGAATATTTTGAGACACAAACTCTCTTTTGAATGCGAGTTTTACATCTGATAACTTACATCTGATCAGTGTGACGAAGCAGATCCTGTAAGTTGACACGGATCAGACTTCAGCACATCCCACAGATGCTTGATCAGATTGAGACTCTTTGTCATGTTCCTCAAACTGTTCCTGAAGAATATCTTCAGTGTGTCAGAGAGCATCATCCTTCTTATGTCCATGAAGAGGTGAAGCTGGTCTGTTGCAGTGTTTAGGTAGGTGATACATGTCACAGTAACATCTACATGAACCCAAGGTTTCCCAGCAGAACATTACAGAGAACGTCTAAAGTGCATCCTGGAGTGCAGAGGAAGTGTGTGAGCAGTTTAGTTCTGCGAGCACTGAGCACTCAGTGCAACAGTGTTTACTGTACATGAGTGTCTCCATACTGAGAGA
This sequence comes from Hemibagrus guttatus, assembly GCA_033459395.1. Taxonomy (NCBI): domain Eukaryota; kingdom Metazoa; phylum Chordata; class Actinopteri; order Siluriformes; family Bagridae; genus Hemibagrus; species Hemibagrus guttatus. Next base: position 9,808,478 of record JAUCMX010000030.1, on the reverse strand, counting down.
TTCATTGTGTGTGTGTGTGTGTGTGTGTGTGTGTGTGTGTGTGTGTGTGTGTGTTAAATGTCATATTTAACTAACTAATTTTAATTTTAACTAAGCAGGGATATTAAAAGCAGAGCAGAGAGCAGCGACACTCATCATCTTGTTCATTTTGTATTCTATTATTTCTCTTTTCAAACATCTCCACACGCTGGATTAAAAAAACAAACAACTTTTTTGTTATTAATAACCCTAAAGTGATGACTCGACGTTTGGCGCACCTGCTCGCGTGGAGAACGGCGAAGGCGCAGTCATTAAAAAGCGCTTTCTCTCTCCAGAGCAAACAAACCCACCTGTGCTCTTTTTACAGGCGGCGTATCAGCGATATCTCCGAGCCGCGCATAAAGGTCACGTCGTCACATGCCGCGACCGGATCGCAAACAAACACGGCATCATGGGTAAGCAAACCGCGTTTCAGGGCTGAGCCAAGGCGAGGAGCTTCGGCACACGGGCAAACACATTAACTTATCAAACATCAACCTGGGGTCAGAGGTCAGCGCCATGGAAACATACTCCTAACACTGACCAT
>JAUCMX010000030.1:9797913-9802913 GCA_033459395.1 Hemibagrus guttatus | reverse complement strand
GCCGCTGACGTGAGCGATACCGTGATACATATCGCTGGGATGACGATCTCTTTCTGTAAGATTCTTCCTTTAAATCCTGTTTAGCGTGTGGTGTGACGTCGAATCGCTCTGTAGCATGGTGATGTTTTTGGTACTGACCCGCGGAGGTGGTGGAGATAAAGCCGTTAACCCGAAGTGTGTAAGTTTACAGTAAACAATCTTCTAATGAAGACTGACATGACCCGACGTTACTGTAAGCCTTGAGCATCACGATGTATCGCCGAGCTAATCATCGCCGCGTCTTTTTATTTTGGCTAGTCGTCTTTATTTCCGGTGCGGTAATGAGACGAGAGTGAGGCTGCGTTCCAAACGCCAGCTGTGTTCCCTCCCCACATCTGTCAGGCCGTGACCCGTGTCTCGCCCAGCTGTCTGTGGAATCGCAGATTAATTAATCAGAGGAGTCCAAACCCAGATTAATTTCATTAGCCATCAAACAGAGACGGGCGCAGTGCGGAGGTCTGATTAACGAATGCTGTGATTATCGCTGCGAGGATCAAAAAGATCAGCGGCTGGGAAAAAAAAAAAGAGCGACGGATCATCTGTCTCACTCACTCTCTCTTTTTCTGTCTCTCTTTCTCTCTTGTTATCTGACTACAGTGCAAATGGGACACGCCGAAAAAGGTGAGTCGCTAATCCGATTCCGTCATCATCATCATCATCATCATCATCATCACCGATGTTCAGCATTCGTTACTATAGCAACATCACCACTATGAGATGCTTCTTTAGAAGGCGTAACGATGTACCGTTGATGTCGCTGCATAAATATCGCCGTGATTCCTGAGTATCGCGGTGATCAGACTCGCACCAGGTCTTCAAGGATCACGTTATATTCTGAATATCCATCCTCTCTGGGATGAAGCTCTGCTGCTGCTGCACTGTCCTTCCTTCCACGTGTTGTGAGTGTGTTTCATCTGGACGTGTAAACACGTGTGTTAGCATGACCAAACATCAGGATTAAAAACTGTACACGTTTACATTTGGTCAGGATCGATCCCTGTATCTTTCTGGGTATTGTGATATTTCTGCTTGCATCACTGTGCCCCTCAGCGGGACGCGACCTTGTTTTATAGCTTTAGAATTTGAACGCGTCGAGCGTTTCCAAAAAAATTTCTAAAGTATCGCGATGATTTTCTACGAGATTGTGATGTTTTCTGTGTAACTGAGCCAAACCGATTCGGTTTAGAATGAGGAACGGAACTGATTTCTTTAGAAGCAGAATATATATCTATACAGCGGGTTTGAAGATGAAATGAAAATGTTTGTAGTTGGGAGAAATCCAGTCTGCTGTCTTTGGAAGTGTAATAAAACTGATTCATTGGGTTTAGATGTGGAATAAAAGTGAATTATTTGGTTTAGAAGTGGAATAGAATTGATTGGGTTTGATCTGAATTATTTGACTGACTCGTGATTGAGGTTCAGTATTGAAGCAGTGTTGTTTGGAGTAAATCAGGTTTGTTACGTGGAATAAAAATGACTCGGACTGTATCGCTGCTCTCCAGATAATCAAACCCAGTCGTGTTTTTTTTAAAATAGTTTTTTCTTTATAAAGAAACCTTAAGTATCAGGATGAGTGTGTGTGAGGTTTGTGATGTCAGTGTGTCACTTGTGCATGATGACACACTGATCTGTTGTGTGCTGACCGTATCGCAGGAACATCACGAGCATTCTGGACCTTTTCACACACATCACATCATCGCTGGATTAAATCACTGATCATGATGTGTTTGATCGTCTCACATCGTCTCGTCTCATATTGTCTCGTCTTGTCTCACATCGTCTTGTCACATCGTCTCGTCTCTTCATCATGAGAATGTTAAGTGTTGTGATGTGTCGCTCTGAATCATGGAGATGATGAAGAAAGGGAATTTATGCTGGACTTACAGGGTCAGGTGTGTGTGTGTGTAGGACAGAGCTGCAGTAATGTTAGTGGAAGGTGTGTGTGTGTGTGTGTGTGTGTAGGACAGAGCTGCAGAAATGTTGGAGGAAGGGGTGTGTGTGTGTGTGTGTGTGTGTGTGTGTCTGTGTGTAGGACAGAGCTGCGGTAATGTTGGAGGAAGGTGTGTGTGTGTGTGTGTGTGTGTGTGTGTGTGTGTGTGTGTAGGACAGAGCTGCGGTAATGTTGGAGGAAGGTGTGTGTGTGTGTGTGTGTGTGTGTGTGTGTGTGTGTGTGTGTGTGTTATGTTCCTGAAGCACTACCGTGGTAAGATATCCAGAATGTATTGCAGTATTGGATCGTACCGTCACCACGATACATCAGTCCTTCACACACTCACTTCCATTCTGTCTCACACCCTTTCCTTCATGTCTCGTGCACTTGCAGTGCTCAGAAGGGGTGTGTGTGTGTGTGTGTGTGTGTGTGTGTGTGTGTGTGTGTGTGTGTGGGCCGAGCCAGTTTTACAGCTGAAAGAACAAGGTCTCCAGTCTGACCTTAACAAGGCATTCGTTCTCTTGTAGTCTGTCTCTCACACTCGTGTGTGTGTGTGTGTGTGTGTGTGTGTGTGTGTGTGTGTGTGTGTGTGGGATAAGTGTGTTATACAGCTGAGAGAACAAGCTCTGCATCTGTGTGTGTGTGTCTGTGTGTGATTTGAATGTAAGGGCTACTTTGCTTTTCCCGTCATTACTCCCACCGTGACTGAACTCTCACTTCAGTCTTCACTCCGTGTGTGTGTGTGTGTGTGTGTGTGTGTGTGTGTGTGTGTGTGTGTGTGTGTGTGTGTGTGTGTGAGGTGGAATATGAATCGAAATCTGCCGTTCCACACCACAGCTCCCCGTTTTTTTCCCCTCATGCTGGCTGTGTTATTTAGCCGTCTTTCTTCTTCTGCTGCTGCGGTGTGTGTGTGTGTGTGTGTGTGTGTGTGTGTGTGTGTGTGTGTGTGTGTGTGTGTGTGCGTGTGCGTGTGCGTGTGCGTGTGTGTGTGCGTGTGTGTGTGCGTGTGTGTGTGAGTAAGAACTGCCTGTCTGACAGATTTTTATATCGGGTTTTATTTCCCACAATTACATTTCACTTTATCGATCACGTTGTTTCTGCTTTGGTCACGTTCATTTATTTAGGCATCTGTTCGATATAAAATCTCATTTAAACACACGATAACTACAGAGTGTGTGTGTGTGTGTGTGTGTGTGTTACTACCCTGAAGTTGATTATTTTCCTCTCACACTTGAGCTATTACGCAGCCGATCCACTGATTTCACAGAAAACACTACATTTAGTTTTTATCTGTTTATAGTTACTCTGAACGTCACGTGACGCGACCGGCTCTAAACAGGAAGTTTGGGATTTGTGGAAATCTTCATTGTTTTAAATAGAAATATTTAATTTCATTTATTACTCATTTATTAATGTATTATTACTATTAGTCATTTTTAATTAAATAAATAAAATCATTAATTAATAAAATAAACAATTATAACTATTTTATTTTATGGTATTGGTATTTTGGTAATTATTGTTTATTTATTGTAAATTAATTAATTAAATAAATAAAAGAAAAAATAATTATTTAAATATTATTTTATTTTATGTTATTGGTGTTTTGGTAAAGGTTGAAGAAGAATTTATTTATTTATAAAATGTAAATGAATAAATAAATAATTAAATAATAAAATTTAAAAATATATAATCGCTATTTTATTTTATTTTGTTATTAGTATATTGTTATGTGTACTGGTAAACATTGTAGAAGACTTTTATTTATTTATTTATTTATTTATTTATTTATTTATTTATAAATAAGTAAATTTATTAATTAATTAATGAAATAAAATAAAAATATATATATTTTTTATATTTATATATATATTATTTTTATTAATTTATTTTGGTATTGATATTTATATTGGTAAAAAATTGTAGAAGTTTTTTATTTATATTTTATATTTATAAAAAGTAAATAAATAAATATCCTAATTAATTAATAAAATAAAACAAATAATTATAATCATTATTTTTATTGTTTACTTTTGTTATTGGCATGTCTATTGATAAAGATTGTAGAAGTTTGTTTATTTATATATTTATTTATAAAATGTAAATAAATTAATAATTACTTAGATGTAAAAAATTAAAATGATTATTTTTATTATTTTGTGATTGGTAAAGGCTGTAGAAGGATTTATTTATTTATTTATTTATTTATTTACATTTTCAGGATGTTTGTGATGTTGGATCATTTGTGTAATTATTTTAGAAATATTTCTTACTTTTTTTTTGTGGTGTTCAAACAGATTTTGTTTTCTGAAATGTCCAGCTTCACCACTGACCGGTCCAAAACCCTGACACTGGAGACTCCTTCCCTACCGTTGCTATGGAGACGATATCACAGCGAGTGCATTAATATAAAGCTGCGCTACAGTCAGAGCTGCTGTTAGAGAGAATGAATCTACACCTGATCCACCAATCGTATCTGATGTGTGTGTGTGTGTGTGTGTGTGTGTGTGTGTGTGTGTGGGAGTACACTAATTCCTCAGCGAGTGTGTGAAGATGCTTAACACAGCATTAGTGTCTCTCACACACCGAGTTTCTCTCACAGGAGACAGAGAACTATTTCCAGATGACAGGGGTGTGTGTGTGTGTGTGTGTGTGTGTGTGTGTGTGTGTGTGTGGTCCCTTCTGTGTGAGTTTTTCACTTTATGCACAGAGGATCAATATCCGACAAAACGTTGCACTGTTTCTTTTCTTCTCTCGCTGTGTATGGATTTTTAATCAAACTCTCTCAAGTGCTGCATAATTTGTGTGACGGACAGCTTGGTGTGTGTGTGTGTGTGTGTGTGTGTGTGTGTGTGTGTGTGTGTGTGTGGTTTGAAATTCTGGGGCTTGTGGTGACCTTTGACCTTGGCTCTGAGATGAACTCCAGGACTCCATAGAGTTCACTGATGGGGTGTGTGTGTGTGTGTGTGTGTGTGTGTGTGTGTGTGTGTGTGTGTGTGTGTGTGTGTGCGTGAGATTTCTGAAATGATTA
>JAUCMX010000030.1:9780351-9797413 GCA_033459395.1 Hemibagrus guttatus | reverse complement strand
AATATGAACAATATTCATTTGCTGTGAAGTAAATCTAAGCTCCGCCCTCATTCCTGAGCATAATCTTTCACACGACGTGAGTTACACCGATAAAATAAATTTAACAATAAATAACTGATTACGCAAAAATGATTCCGTGTGGAATTTCGATTGAAATAAAAATAAATCAAGTGGCATGAAACTTTCTTTTCTTTTCTTTTACCTTTCACTACAGATTACAGAAGAGTGCTGGAGCTGTTAAAATGAAGGCTTAGTACTGTGTGTGTGTGTGTGTGTGTGTGTGTGTGTGTGTGAGTCGGTGAATACAATGTGAAATTGGACCATTCAATCGAGGGGCTTATAGGTCCAGAAATTTCCACGTGTATGTGTGTGTGTGTGTGTGTGTGTTTGAGTGAGTGTGTGTGAGTGTGTGAGAATGTGTGTGTGTTTCCTATTGCCTACTTCTACACAGCTCAATAATTAGTCTGACCAAGGTCAGAGGTCATCCTGCCTGGTTGCCACGGGAGCAATCAGACTGACTCTAATTGCCTGCATTTAAACTAATTGCTTGTGCTCTGTAGATGTCAGAGTGAGAATTTCGGTGAAAATGTCCACGTTCAGCTCAGAACTCTCTTTAACTGTGAGTGAAAAAGCGAGTCATTACCCTGGAGCATTATTTCATATATTTTAAAACAATATATTACACAAAACAATTCTGTACGCAAATGACGCACAGCGTGTGTGTGTGTGTGTGTGTGTGTGTGTGTGTTATCGTGGTGATCATCAGCGTACAGTCTTCTTCCTGTTCCTCTAGATGTAGATTGAAGTGAGCTTGAATTTTAAACAGCTGAAAAATCTGATTAGAAGGAAATGTTTATTTCATTTATTCTTCATCTTTTTTAGTCAGTCTCTCACTTTAAGGTCGCATCAGTTGAAATGAATTGTGTTCCTGATCTCACAAACATTAACTAGCTAGATGACATGAGTAACTAGCTAACCGCAACTTAGTTAGTTAGTGGTTACTACATGACTATGAGCTTAATTTCTGTTTCTAAAAATAATTCGCATTAAAGATGGAAACACGAACAGACCAGAAGACACGAGGTTAGTCGTTTCGGCGCACGTTGCCATAGCAACAACCTTCAACAAGTGAATCTTCCTTGATGTAAATCCAAATGAATATACTGCTTTCTGATTGGCTGCCAGGTCTCGCTGCTATATTTACTTTGAACTTTAAATGTCAAAAGATTTCTACAATACTGTGATACATGTTACCATGACAACAGGCACCGAATAGCAGTTTAGGATATTGAAGGTGAGTGATGGACTTTACAGGGTATGTTTTTTACTGAAAACAACGCGACAGGAAGTGAGGAAGCAGCACATGCAGTGAGTCTGGTGTTTAATATTATAAATAAATAAATATTATGTTTCGTTGGATATCATCATCCGACAGAAGCACAAGATCAGCACATGTCTGTATGATGAACGGAACAGAACATGAAGGGTGTGGAACCGGTCGCCAAGACGACCGTCACCTTCAGCACCCAGCGGTTCGATTAGCGTGATGATGATTTGTGACGACGTGACGACGTGTGTCAGTAACACTGCATCCCTTTAGATGATTTATTATTCTGACAAATGTTCTGGAGGAAAGATCTTCAGAATTTGAATAAAGAATATGTGTGTGTGTGTGTGTGTGCGTGTGTGTGTGTGTGTGTTGTGTCGTACCTTACACACACACGGTAGCTGGCAAGGGTCCTTATTAATGCTGCCCTCCACACTACAGTTGCAGTGCTGACACTCAGGAAATCCAGTGTAGCCAAAAGCACACCTGTCACACCTCTCACCTGCATATCCCTGCTTACAGTGGCACCAACCTGCAGACAGCCCTGTGTGTGTGTGTGTGTGTGTGTGTGTGTGTGTGTTTTATGTGTGTGTGTGTGTGTGTGTGTGTGTTGTGTGTGTGTGTGTGTGTGTGTGTGTGTGTGAACAGACAACTGTAAGTCGAAAGCTAACACTATACATATTAAAAATGCACAAAACTTGGTCCAGGTATAAAATACATGGGTGGGGCATAGCACAGGTCTAAATTAGATGGGTGGGGCATAGCACAAGTGTAACATTAGAAGGGTGGGGCATAGCACAGGTGTAACACTAGATGGGTGGGGCATAGCACAGGTGTAACACTAGATGGGTGTGGCATAGCACAGGTGTAACATTAGATGGGTGGGGCATAGCACAGGTGTAATAATGTGTGGGTGGGGCATAGCACAGGTGTAATAATGTGTGGGTGGGCCATAGCACAGGTGATTCAGTTAAAATACATGGTGAAATCTGCAGTAAGATTCAACATAGCAGGCAGTTACTGGTGGAGCAGTAATTAAAATATTTTATGGGCGGGGCATAGCACAGATAAATATGTATAAAGGTGGAGCCTAGGCCAGGTAAGCCCTAAAATAGCAGGAGCAAATTCCTGTAAATACTGCACCTGCACTGGCCTGAGTATCATCAGGTACACAGACTGTAGAGATGGAGCCTGTGAGGTCACATGAGCAGGGTCGGCAGGGTCGAAGGTCATCTGCACTCACCTGAGAGAAAAATGATGCTAGCTGAAAACAGCCAAATTCCATTCAAACAATCCGCTAACCTTTATGACATTGAGTCCATCCTGTGCTGGAACAAGGAGACCCACCTCGCTCGGTCGATAGAACCCATCAACACATGACTGACAGTTAATCCCAGCGGTGTTGTCAGAGCAACCAACACAGACTCCGCCTCCTTCGTATTCAGTGCGAGTGTTCAAGCTCAGTTTCATGTCAGCTACGGTCTGGTTATAGTAACATTCATCTGATTTCCCATGACAGTTACACTCTGTTCACAAAAATAGAAGAGAAAACAATCACAACACTGAAAACTGAGTTCTGCTGGGTTCCTGTCTGGGTTCCTGTCTGGGTTCTGCTGGGTTCCTGTCTGGGTTCCTGTCTGGGTTCTGCTGGGTTCCTGTCTGGGTTTCTGTCTGGGTTCCTGTCTGGGTTCCTGTCTGGGTTCCTGTCTGGGTCCTGCTGGGTTCCTGTCTGGGTTCATGTCTGGGTCCTGCTGGGTTCCTGTCTGGGTTCCTGTCTGGGTTCCTGTCTGCATTTCGGGTCTGGGTTCCTGTCTGGGTTTCCGTCTGGGTTCCTGTCTGGGTTCTGCTGGGTTCCTGTCTGGGTTCTGCTGGGTTTCTGTCTGGGTTCCTGTCTGTATTCCGGGTCTGGGTTCCTGTCCGGGTTCTGCTGGGTTCCTGTCTGGGTTCTGCTGGGTTCCTGTCTGGGTTCTGCTGGGTTCCTGTCTGGGTTTCTGTCTGGGTTCCTGTCTGGGTTCCTGTCTTGGTTTCTGTCTGGGTTCTGCTGGGTTCCTGTCTGGGTTCCTGTCTGGGTCCTGTTCATTACTGTTAGGCTTTTTATTTTGTTGGTTCTAATTGAAAGCTGCTTTCATTTGGTTATATTTGGTTCAGATTCTTTGTTGTATTTTGGTTGTTACAACTAATATGCAGATTCGAAGATTTGTTTTTGTTGTGGTTCTAATTAGGTTCTGCTTTATTCTGTTGGGGTTCTGATGGAGTTTTGGCTGGTTCTGATGAGACTAAGCTTTTTAGATTTAGATTCTTTTGGTTGGTTCTAGTGGAGTTCGGGTCAATTGTTTTTCTCAGTTCTGTTAGGTTTATTAGGTGATTATTTGGAGCATTCTCCTTGGATACTACTGTGGTTCTTTCATTTGGTGGTTCTTTAAATATTGGCTCTATTTGGGTTATATTTTTTTATGTTAGTTGGCTGGTTCTGTTGAGATTATTTAAATTCTGATTCTTTTGGCTGCTTGGTTAGTTCAGTTCTGTTAGGGTTCTTCTAGGATTCGGGTTACTTCAGGTTTGGTCCTTTCTTTGTTCTGTTGGGTTTATGATTATTTGCTGGGTTTTGCTTGGATGATATTGTGGTACTTTGTAGTTTCATGTTATTTTGGTTCTGGTTAGAGTTCTGCCTTTGGTCATGTTGTGGTTCTGTTTGGGCTGTGGTTCTCCTAGTTGTACCTGGTAGATGTTAAATTCTATCAGTGAGGTTCTTTGAGGTTCTAGTTTTGGTATGTTTGGGTTGAATGTTAGGCCACACTAGGGTTCTTTGTGGGGTTCTCTTACTCTCACAGATGTGGCGTGTGAGGAAGGTTCCAGCCATCCAGGGTTTCTGGTTGTAGCCGGGACAACAGCGATCGCAGCTCTCTCCACACGTGTTGTGCTCACATTCACAGCTCAGTTTCTGACACACAACAACAACAACAACAACAACAACAACAACAACAATGACCAGGGTCAGACTACAGCAGCATCACACCAGGAGCATTAATACATGTGAAAGTGTAGTTGTTGTAAACACTTGGAGATGTTCTGTGAGAGTGTTTACCTTGGTCAGGGTGTTGAGAGGACAGGCTTTGGCGTGGCCGTAGCAGATACACATCCCTCCTACAGATATGTCCTTTATAGAGTAATAATACTGCAGAGGAAACACAACAACATCTCACTAACATCATGAAGACATCAGTGTGTTCAACATGTCTGTTAAAGAACACTGGGAAGTTCCTACTGTACTACTACATTTACATAATTCATATTCATACACACTAATCAATGGTACCGAGGCCACACCTCCTTTACTGAGACTGACAGATTCCGAGGACACACCTCCTTTACTGAGACTGACAAATTCAGAGGCCACACCTCCTTCACTGTGATAGTGATTGACAGACAGAGAGGCCACACCTCTTTCACTGTGATTGTGATTGACAAACACATAGGCCACACCTCCGTCACTATGATTGTGATTGACAGACATAGAGGCCACACCTCCTTCACTGTGATTATGATTGACAGACAGAGAGGCCACACCTCCTTCACTTTGATTGTGATTGACAGAGAGAGAGGCCACACCTCCTTCACTGTGATTATGATTGACAGACAGAGAGGCCACACCTCCCTCACTGTGATTATGATTGACAGAGAGGCCACACCTGCTTCACTTTGATTGTGATTGACAGACAGAGAGGCCACAGCTCCTTCACTGTGATTATGATTGACAGACAGAGAGGCCACACCTCCCTCACTGTGATTATGATTGACAGAGAGGCCACACCTGCTTCACTTTGATTGTGATTGACAGACAGAGAGGTCACACCTCTTTTACTGTGATTATGATTGACAGACAGAGAGGTCACACCTCCCTCACTGTGATTATGATTGACAGACATAGAGGCCACACCTCCTTCACTGTGATTATGATTGACAGACAGAGAGGCCACACCTGCTTCACTTTGATTATGATTGACAGACAGAGAGGTCACACCTCCCTCACTGTGATTATGATTGATAGACAGAGAGGCCACACCTCCTTCACTGTGATTATGATTGACAGACAGAGAGGCCACACCTCCCTCACTGTGATTATGATTGACAGAGAGGCCACACCTGCTTCACTTTGATTGTGATTGACAGACAGAGAGGTCACACCTCTTTTACTGTGATTATGATTGACAGACAGAGAGGTCACACCTCTTTTACTGTGATTATGATTGACAGACATAGAGGCCACACCTGCTTCACTTTGATTATGATTGACAGACAGAGAGGTCACACCTCCCTCACTGTGATTATGATTGATAGACAGAGAGGCCACACCTCCTTCACTGTGATTATGATTGACAGACAGAGAGGTCACACCTCCCTCACTGTGATTATGATTGACAGAGAGGCCACACCTGCTTCACTTTGATTGTGATTGACAGACAGAGAGGTCACACCTCTTTTACTGTGATTATGATTGACAGACAGAGAGGTCACACCTCTTTTACTGTGATTATGATTGACAGACAGAGAGGTCACACCTCCCTCACTGTGATTATGATTGACAGACATAGAGGCCACACCTCCTTCACTGTGATTATGATTGACAGACAGAGAGGCCACACCTGCTTCACTTTGATTATGATTGACAGACAGAGAGGTCACACCTCCCTCACTGTGATTATGATTGATAGACAGAGAGGCCACGCCTCCTTCACTGTGATTATGATTGACAGACAGAGAGGTCACACCTCCCTCACTGTGATTATGATTGATAGACAGAGAGGCCACGCCTCCTTCACTGTGATTATGATTGACAGACAGAGAGGTCACACCTCCCTCACTGTGATTATGATTGATAGACAGAGAGGCCACGCCTCCCTCACTGTGATTATGATTGACAGACAGAGAGACCACGCCTCCTTAACCATGTAAATTACATTTATTTCTGCAGATTTCCATCACTGACTGTGTGCTTGGTAAAAGTGTGCTGTCATCATTAACATATTCAGGTGATTTATATCATCAGGGGAATGATAGATCTTCATTTTGCTCCCTGTGTGTTTTCCACATCTGAACACACAGCGGTGTGTCGTCCTAATCCTAAAGTAATCACCTCCTTCATTCTGCATGAAAAGGCAGAGCCATGAAGAATCCTACCAGCGTGTGAGTGTGTGTGAATTACAGATTTCCTGACAGAGGGATAGCGTGGGATGGTGTGTGTGTCTGAGTGTGTGTGTGTGCTTGCATATGTGTGTACTGGAGAAAAAAAGAGACAAAGTGAGGGAGGATGATGGAGAAAGAAAACAAGGCACTTCTAGCTAGAATGGATGTGTGTGTGGGGTGTGTGTGTGTGTGTGTGTGTGTGTGTGTGTGTGTTTCATTCCTGGTGGGGAACTTTATTTATTTAAAAAAAAAAAATCAAAAGAGCCAAAATGTTTCCTTTTGGTTAGTCATTAATTATTTGTGTTAATTATGGCAGTGGAAGGTTCTCACAAGGAGAGTAAGATAAATGTGTGTGTGTGTGTGTGTGTGTGTGTGTGTGAGAGAGAGAGAGAGAGAGAGAGATAAACACAGATATGTCTAGTAGCATAAGTGTAAAAGCACACAGTATGTAATAGACAGTGCAGTGTGTGATATGAAATAAATTGAATTGTGTGTGTGTGTGTGTGTGTGTGTGTGTGGAGCAGAAGGAGTTGATTTCTTAATTACTGAGTGGTTTTAATTAAAGTCCATCTGCCTGAAACAGAGTGTCATAATCCACATGGTGGCCTTGATGGCCACAACCAGGTGTGTGTGTGTGGAGGCTCGGTCCAGCCACTGTCACAGATGGCTCGCAGTCGACTTTCAGACCAAATTCACTGTTTTTATTTCTTCACTGATCAAACGCTAATCCGACATTTTTCCCTCCGATGATGTCTAAAATTCCGGATTCCGTTATCCACAGCCGAGAAATTCCCATTCCATCCCATCAACAAAGTCTCAGTACACACACTACACACTTAAAAACAAAAAATACATCATTTAAAATGACACACAAACATGAAAAAACCTGAGCATAATAATATATGAAAATAATAGAATTCTTATTTCTATACTCGTTCTGTTAAAGACAGGAAGTGATGCGTTTATTCTAGAAATTTCTTGACATGGAATATTATAGGACTCTCACATCTGCTTCAGTCCTAAAATTGTGCCCAAGGAAATTGAAGGATTTCCTGATGATTTCTGTAGTCTGTATGGTTACTCACCCGTCTGCTGACGATGCGGTCGACGTCCCGGTGGTCTTTAAGGGTCAAGGTCATGAGGTCAGCGTTCAGAGTTCGTATCCGTAGAAACCGGAAGCGGATGTAGCGAGCGGTGGTGAAGTTGAGCAGTGTTGGCGATGGGTCATCGGCGCTCGGGCGGCCGTTTATCAGAGACGTGTGGATCTGAGAGGAAGAGGAGAAGAAGAATGGGATTAGGAGAGGAGTAGAAGAAGAGTGGGATTAGGAGAGGAGAAGAAGAGCGGGATTAGGAGAGGAGGAGAAGAGCGGGATTAGGAGAGGAGGAGAAGGGTGGGATTAGGAGAGGAGAAGAAGAGCGGGATTAGGAGAGGAGTAGAAGAAGAGCGGGATTAGGAGAGGAGGAGAAGAGCGGGATTAGGAGAGGAGGAGAAGGGTGGGATTAGGAGAGGAGAAGAAGAGCGGGATTAGGAGAGGAGAAGAAGAGTGGGATTAGGAGAGGAGGAGAAGGGTGGGATTAGGAGAGGGAAGAAGAGCGGGATTAGGAGGGAGAGAGAAGAGCGGGATTAGGAGGAGGAAAAGTGGGATTAGGAGAGGAGAAGAAGAGCAGCATTAGGAGAGGAGAAGAAGAGGGATTAGGAGAGGAGGAGAAGGGTGGGATTAGGAGAGGAGAAGAAGAGCGGGATTAGGAGAGGAGTAGAAGAAGAGCGGGATTAGGAGAGGAGAAGAAAAGCGGATTAGGAGAGGGGTAGAAGAAGAGTGGGATTAGGAGAGGAGTAGAAAAGTGGGATTAGGAGAGGAGAAGAAGAGCAGCATAGGAGAGGAGAAGAAGAGTGGGATTAGGAGAGGAGGAGAAGGGTGGGATTAGGAGAGGAGAAGAAGAGCGGGATTAGGAGAGGAGTAGAAGAAGAGCGGGATTAGGAGAGGAGAAGAAAAGCGGGATTAGGAGGGGGTAGAAGAAGAGCGGGATTAGGAGAGGAGAAGAAGAGGGATTAGGAGAGGAGAGAAGGTGGATTAGAGAGGAGAGAAGGCGGATTAGGAGAGGAGGAGAAGGCGGATTAGGAGAGGAGAGAAGAGGGATTAGGAGAGGAGAGAAGGGAGGATTAGGAGAGGAGGAGAAGGGCGGATTAGGAGAGGAGAGAAGAGCGGATTAGGAAGGAGAAGAAAGGGATTAGGAGAGGAGGAGAAGAAGAGGGATTAGGAGAGGAGGAGAAGGCGGATTAGGAAGGAGAAGAAGAGTGGGATTAGGAGAGGAGGAGAGAAGGGGGATTAGGAGAGGAGGAGAAGGGCGGGATTAGGAGAGGAGAAGAAAGTGGGATTAGGAGAGGAGGAGAGAAGGGCGGGATTAGGAGAGGAGAGAGAGTGGATTAGGAGAGGAAGAAGAGTGGATTAGGAGAGGAGAAGAAAGGGATTAGGAGAGGAGGAGAAGAGGGGATTAGGAGAGGAGAGAAGGGGGATTAGGAGAGGAGAGAAGGGGATTAGGAGAGGAGAGAAGGCAGGATTAGGAGAGGAGGAGAAGAGTGGGATTAGGAGAGGAGGAGAAGGGGGATTAGGAGAGGAGAGAAGGGGATTAGGAGAGGAGGAGAAGGGCGGATTAGGAGAGGAGAGAAGAGTGGGATTAGGAGAGGAGAAGAAGAGTGGATTAGGAGAGGAGAAGAAAGGGATTAGGAGAGAAGAGAAGGCGGATTAGGAGAGGAGAGAAGAGGGATTAGGAGAGGAGAGAAGAGTGGATTAGGAGAGGAGAGAAGGCGGATTAGGAGAGAGAGAAGGCAGGATTAGGAGAGGAGGAGAAGGCAGGATTAGGAGAGGAGGAGAAGAGTGGGATTAGGAGAGGAGGAGAAGGGGGATTAGGAGAGGAGGAGAAGGGGGATTAGGAGAGGAGGAGAAGGGCGGATTAGGAGAGGAGAGAAGAGTGGGATTAGGAGAGGAGGAGAAGAAGAGGGGATTAGGAGAGGAGGAGAAAAAAGTGGGATTAGGAGAGGAGGAGAAGGGCGGATTAGGAGAGGAGAGAAGAGTGGGATTAGGAAAGGAGGAGAAGGGCGGGATTAGGAGAGGAGAAGAAGGGCGGGATTAGGAGAGGAGGAGAAGGGGATTAGGAGAGGAGAGAAGGGGGATTAGGAGAGGAGGAGAAGAGTGGGATTAGGAGAGGAGGAGAAGGGCGGATTAGGAGAGGAGAAGAAGGGGGATTAGGAGAGAGGAGAAGGGGGGATTAGGAGAGGAGAGAAGGTGGGATTAGGAGAGGAGAGAAGAGTGGGATTAGGAGAGGAGGAGAAGGGGGATTAGGAGAGGAGAAGAAGAGTGGGATTAGGAGAGAGGAGAAGGGGGATTAGGAGAGGAGAGAAGGTGGGATTAGGAGAGGAGAAGAAGAGGGGATTAGGAGAGGAGGAAAAAGGGTGGGATTAGGAGAGGAGAAGAAGAGTGGGATTAGGAGAGGAGGAGAAGGGCAGGATTAGGAGAGGAGGGAAAAAGGTGGGATTAGGAGAGGAGAAGAAGAGCAGGGGTTAGGAGAGGAGAGAAGAAGAGCGGGATTAGGAGAGGAGAAGAAAAGAGATTAGGAGAGGAGGAGAAGAGTGGGATTAGGAGAGGAGAAGAAGAGCGGGATTAGGAGAGGAGAAAAAGGGGGATTAGGAGAGGAGGAGAAGAGTGGGATTAGGAGAGGAGAAGAAGAGCGGGATTAGGAGAGGAGAAGAAGAGCGGGATTAGGAGAGGAGAAGAAAGGGCGGGATTAGGAGAGGAGAAGAAGAGTGGGATTAGGAGAGGAGAAGAAGAGTGGGATTAGGAGAGGAGAAGAAGAGCGGGATTAGGAGAGGAGAAGAAGAATGGGATTAGGAGAGGAGAAGAAGAGCAGGGGTTAGGAGAGGAGAAGAAGAGTGGGATTAGGAGAGGAGAAGAAGAACGGGATTAGGAGAGGAGAAGAAGAGCAGCATTAGGAGAGTAGAAGAAGAGTGGAGATTAGGAGAGGAGAAGAAGAGAGGGATTAGGAGAGGAGAAGAAGAGTGGGATTAGGAGAGGAGGAGAAGGGTGGGATTAGGAGAGGAGAAGAAGAGGGGGGATTAGGAGAGGAGAAGAAGAGCGGGATTAGGAGAGGAGAAGAAGAGTGGGATTAGGAGAGGAGGAGAAGGGTGGGATTAGGAGAGGAGGGAAAAAGAGCGGGATTAGGAGAGGGAGAAGAAGAGCGGGATTAGGAGAGGAGAAGAAAAGTGGGATTAGGAGAGGAGAAGAAGAGCAGCATTAGGAGAGGAGAAGAAGAGTGGGATTAGGAGAGGAGGAGAAGAGGGGGGATTAGGAGAGGAGAAGAAGAGCGGGATTAGGAGAGGGAGAAGAAGAGCGGGATTAGGAGAGGAGAAGAAAAGGGAGGGGTTAGGAGAGGGGGGAAGAAGAGTGGGATTAGGAGAGGAGTAGAAAAGTGGGATTAGGAGAGGAGAAGAAGAGCAGCATTAGGAGAGGAGAAGAAGAGTGGGATTAGGAGAGGAGGAGAAGGGTGGGATTAGGAGAGGAGAAGAAGAGCGGGATTAGGAGAGGAGTAGAAGAAGAGCGGGATTAGGAGAGGAGAAGAAAAGCGGGATTAGGAGGGGGTAGAAGAAGAGCGGGATTAGGAGAGGAGAAGAAGAGGGGATTAGGAGAGGAGAGAAGGTGGGGTTAGAAAAGGAGAAAAAGGCGGGGTTAGGAGAGGAGGAAAAAGGCGGATTAGGAGAGGAGAGAAGAGGGATTAGGAGAGGAGGAGAAGGGGAGGATTAGGAGAGGAGGAGAAGGGCGGGGTTAGGAGAGGAGAAAAAGAGCGGATTAGGAAGGAGAAGAAAAGGGATTAGGAGAGGAGGAGAAGAAGAGGGATTAGGAGAGGAGGAGAAGGCGGATTAGGAAAGGAGAAGAAGAGTGGGATTAGGAGAGGAGGAGAAAAAGGGGGATTAGGAGAGGAGGAGAAGGGCGGGATTAGGAGAGGAGAAGAAAGTGGGATTAGGAGAGGAGGAGGAGAAGGGCGGGATTAGGAGAGGAGGAGAGGGGTGGATTAGGAGAGGAAGAAGAGTGGGATTAGGAGAGGAGAAGAAAGGGGATTAGGAGAGGAGGAGAAGAAGGGGGGGTTAGGAGAGGAGAAAAAGGGGGATTAGGAGAGGAGAAAAAGGGGAAATTTGGAGAGGAGAAAAAGGCAGGATTAGGAGAGGAGGAGAAGAGTGGGATTAGGAGAGGAGGAGAAGGGGGATTAGGAGAGGAGGAGAAGGGGGATTAGGAGAGGAGGAGAAGGGCGGATTAGGAGAGGAGGAGAAGAGTGGGATTAGGGAGGGGGAGAAGAAGAGTGGGATTAGGAGAGGAGAAGAAAGGGGATTAGGAGAGGGGGAAAAGAAGGGCGGGGTTAGGAGAGGAGAAAAAGAGGGGATTAGGAGAGGAGAAAAAGAGTGGAAATTTGGAGAGGAGAAAAAGGCGGAAATTTGGAGAGAAAAAGAAGGCAGGATTAGGAGAGGAGGAGAAGGCAGGATTAGGAGAGGAGGAGAAGAGTGGGATTAGGAGAGGAGGAGAAGGGGGATTAGGAGAGGAGGAGAAGGGGGATTAGGAGAGGAGGAGAAGGGCGGATTAGGAGAGGAGGAGAAGAGTGGGATTAGGAGAGGAGGAGAAGAAGAGGGGATTAGGAGAGGAGGAGAAAAAAAGTGGGATTAGGAGAGGAGGAGAAGGGCGGGGTTAGGAGAGGAGAAAAAGAGTGGGATTAGGAAAGGAGGAGAAGGGCGGGATTAGGAGAGGAGAAGAAGGGCGGGATTAGGAGAGGAGGAGAAGGGGGATTAGGAGAGGAGGAGAAGGGGGATTAGGAGAGGAGGAGAAGAGTGGGATTAGGGAGGGGGAGGAGAAGGGCGGGGTTAGGAGAGGAGGGGGAAAAAGGGGGGATTAGGGAGGGGGAGGAGAAGGGGGGATTAGGAGAGGAGAAAAAGGTGGGATTAGGAGAGGAGGAGAAGAGTGGGATTAGGAGAGGAGGAGAAGGGGGATTAGGAGAGGAGAAGAAGAGTGGGGTTAGGAGAGGAGGAGAAGGGGGGATTAGGAGAGGAGGAGAAGGGTGGGATTAGGAGAGGAGAAGAAGAGGGGATTAGGAGAGGAGGAGAAGGGTGGGATTAGGAGAGGAGAAGAAGAGGGGATTAGGAGAGGAGGAGAAGGGGGATTAGGAAGGAGGAAGGGGGATTAGGAGAGGAGAAAAAGGCAGGATTAGGAGAGAAAAAGAAGAGTGGAAATTTGGAGAGGAGAAGAAGAGGGATTAGGAGAGGAGGAGAAGAGTGGGATTAGGAAGGAGGGAAGGGCGGATTAGGAGAGGAAGAGAAGGGCGGATTAGGAGAGGAGGAGAAGGGGGATTAGGGAGGGGGAGAAGAAGGGGGATTAGGAGAGGAGGGAAAAAGAGTGGGATTAGGAGAGGAGGAGAAGGGCGGGGGTTAGGAGAGGAGGAGAAGGGGGGATTAGGAGAGGAGGAGAAGGGGGGATTAGGAGAGGAGAAGAAGGGCGGGGTTAGGAGAGGAGGAGAAGAGTGGGATTAGGAGAGGAGGAGAAGGGCAGGATTAGGAGAGGAGGAGAAGAGTGGGATTAGGAGAGGAGAAGAAGAGTGGGATGAGGAGAGGAGAAGAAGAGCAGGATTAGGAGAGTAGAAGAAGAGTGGAATTAGGAGAGGAGAAGAAGAGCAGGATTAGGAGAGGAGAAGAAGAGCCGAATTAGGAGAGAAGAAAAGTGGGATTTGGAGAGGAGAAGAAGAGTGGGATTAGGAGAGAAGAAGAAGAGTGGGATTAGGAGAGGAGGAGGAGAAGGGTGGGATTAGGAGAGGAGGAGGAGAAGGGTGGGTTTAGGAGAGGAGGAGGAGAAGGGTGGGATTAGGAGAGGAGAAGAAGAGTGGGATTAGGAGAGGAGAAGAAGAGTGGGATTAGGAGAGGAGAAGAAGAAGAGCAGGATTAGGAGAGGAGGAGAAGAGTGTGATTAGGACAGGAGGAGAAGAGCGGGATTAGGAAAGGAGGAGAAGAGCGGGATTAGGAGAGGAGAAGAAGAGTGAGATTAGGAGAGGAGGAGAAGGGCAGGATTAGGAGAGGAGTAGAAGAGTGGGATTAGGAGAGGAGGAGAAGAGCGGGATTAGGAGAGGAGAAGAAGAATTGGATTAGGAGAGGAGGAGAAGGGCAGGATTAGGAGAGGAGGAGAAGAAGAGCAGGATTAGGAGAGGAGGAGAAGAGTGTGATTAGGAAAGGAGAAGAAGAGTGGGATTAGGAGAGGAGGAGAAGAAGAGTGGGATTAGGAGAGGAGGAGAAGGGCGGATTAGGAAAGGAGAAGAAGAGCAGGATTAGGAGAGGAGGAGCAGAAGAGCAGGATTAGGAGAGGAGGAGAAGAAGAGTGCGATTAGGAGAGGAGAAGAATAGTGGGATTAGGAGAGGAGGAGAAGAAGAGTGGGATTAGGAGAGGAGGAGAAGGGCGGGATTAGGAGAGGAGAAGAAGAGTGGGATTAGGAGAGGAGAAGAAGAGTGGGATTAGGAGAGGAGAAGAAGAGTGGAATTAGGAGAGGAGAAGAAGAGCAGGATTAGGAGAGGAGGAGAAGAGTGGGATTAGGAGAGGAGGAGAAGGGCAGGATTAGGAGAGGAGGAGAAGGGCAGGATTAGGAGAGGAGGAGAAGAGTGGGATTTGGAGAGGAGGAAAAGAAGAGTGGGATTAGGAGAGGAGGAGAAGAAGAGTGAGATTAGGAGAGGAGAAGGGCGGGATTAGGAGAGGAGAAGAAGAGTGGGATTAGGAGAGGAGGAGGAGGAGGGCGGGATTAGGAGAGGAGAAGAAGGGCGGGATTAGGAGAGGAGGAGAAGGGCAGGATTAGGAGAGGAAGAGAAGAGTGGGATTAGGAGAGGAGGAGGAGAAGGGCGGGATTAGGAGAGGAGGAGGAGAAGGGCGGGATTAGGAGAGGAGGAGGAGAAGGGCGGGATTAGGAGAGGAGATGAAGAGTGGGATTAGGAGAGGAGGAGAAGAGTGGGATTAGGAGAGGAGGAGAAGGGCGGTATTAGGAGAGGAGAAGAAGAGTGGGATTAGGAGAGCAGGAGAAGGGCAGGATTAGGAGAGGAGAAGGGCAGGATTAGGAGAGGAGAAGAAGGGTGGGATTAGGAGAGGAGAAGAAGAGTGGGATTAGGAGAGGAGAAGAAGAGCGGGATTAGGAGAGGAGAAGAAGAGTGGGATTAGGAGAGGAGAAGAAGAGTGGGATTAGGAGAGGAGAAGAAGAGTGGGATGAGGAGAGGAGGAGAAGAAGAGTGAGATTAGGAGAGGAGGAGAAGGGCGGGATTAGGAGAGGAGATGAAGAGTGGGATTAGGAGAGGGAGGGCGGGATTAGGAGAGGAGAAGAAGGGCGGGATTAGGAGAGGAGGAGAAGGGTGGGATTAGGAGAGGAGGAGAAGGGCAGGATTAGGAGAGGAGGAGAAGAGTGGGATTAGGAGAGGAGGAGAAGGGCGGGATTAGGAGAGGAGGAGGAGAAGGGCGGGATTAGGAGAGGAGAAGAAGAGTGGGATTAGGAGAGGAGGAGAAGAGTGGGATTAGGAGAGGAGGAGAAGGGCGGGGTTAGGAGAGGAGAAGAAGAGTGGGATTAGGAGAGCAGGAGAAGGGCAGGATTAGGAGAGGAGAAGAAGGGTGGGATTAGGAGAGGAGAAGAAGAGTGGGATTAGGAGAGGAGAAGAAGAGCGGGATTAGGAGAGGAGAAGAAGAGTGGAATTAGGAGAGGAGAAGAAGAGCAGGATTAGGAGAGGAGAAGAAGAGCCGAATTAGGAGAGAAGAAGAGTGGGATTTGGAGAGGAGAAGAAGAGTGGGATTAGGAGAGGAGGAGAAGGGCGGGGTTAGGAGAGGAGGAGGAGAAGGGCGGGATTAGGAGAGGAGGAGGAGAAGGGCGGGATTAGGAGAGGAGAAGAAGAGTGGGATTAGGAGAGGAGGAGAAGGGCAGGATTAGGAGAGGAGGAGAAGAGTGGGATTAGGAGAGGAGAAGAAGAGCAGGATAAGGAGAGGAGGAGAAGAAGAGCAGGATTAGGAGAGGAGGAGAGGAGTGTGATTAGGAGAGGATCAGAAGAGTGGGATTAGGAGAGGAGAAGAATAGTGGGATTAGGAGAGGAGGAGAAGAAGAGCAGGATTAGGAGAGGAGGAGAGGAGTGTGATTAGGAGAGGATCAGAAGAGTGGGATTAGGAGAGGAGGAGAAGAAGAGTGGGATTAGGAGAGGAGGAGAAGGGCGGGATTAGGAGAGGAGAAAAAGAGTGGGATTAGGAGAGGAGAAGAAGAGTGGGATTAGGAGAGGAGAAGAAGAGTGGAATTAGGAGAGGAGAAGAAGAGCAGGATTAGGAGAGGAGAAGAAGAGCAGGATTAGGAGAGGAGGAGAAGAGTGGGATTAGGAGAGGAGGAGAAGGGCAGGATTAGGAGAGGAGGAGAAGGGCAGGATTAGGAGAGGAGGAGGAGAGTGGGATTAGGAGAGGAGGAGAAGAAGAGTGGGATTAGGAGAGGAGGAGAAGAAGAGTGAGATTAGGAGAGGAGAAGGGCGGGATTAGGAGAGGAGAAGAAGAGTGGGATTAGGAGAGGGAGGGCGGGATTAGGAGAGGAGAAGAAGGGCGGGATTAGGAGAGGAGAAGAAGAGTGGGATTAGGAGAGGAGGAGAAGGGCGGGATTAGGAGAGGAGAAGAAGAGTGGGATTAGGAGAGCAGGAGAAGGGCAGGATTAGGAGAGGAGAAGAAGAGTGGGATTAGGAGAGGAGAAGAAGAGCGGGATTAGGAGAGGAGGAGAAGGGCGGGATTAGGAGAGGAGAAGAAGAGTGGGATTAGGAGAGCAGGAGAAGGGCGGGATTAGGAGAGGAGAAGAAGAGTGGGATTAGGAGAGGAGACGAAGAGCGGGATTAGGAGAGGAGAAGAAGAGTGGGATGAGGAGAGGAGGAGAAGAAGAGTGAGATTAGGAGAGGAGGAGAAGGGCGGGATTAGGAGAGGAGATGAAGAGTGGGATTAGGAGAGGGAGGGCGGGATTAGGAGAGGAGAAGAAGGGCGGGATTAGGAGAGGAGGAAAAGAGTGGGATTAGGAGAGGAGAAGAAGAGTGGGATTAGGAGAGGAGGAGCAGGGTGGGATTAGGAGAGGAGGAGAAGAGTGGGATTAGGAGAGGAGGAGAAGGGCGGGATTAGGAGAGGAGGAGAAGAGTGGGATTAGGAGATGAGGAGGAGAAGGGCAGGATTAGGAGAGGAGAAGAAGAGCAGGATTAGGAGAGGAGAAGAAGAGCCGAATTAGGAGAGAAGAAGAGTGGGATTTGGAGAGGAGAAGAAGAGTGGGATTAGGAGAGAAGAAGAAGAGTGGGATTAGGAGAGGAGGAGGAGAAGGGTGGGATTAGGAGAGGAGGAGAAGGGCGGGATTAGGAGAGGAGGAGGAGAAGGGCGGGATTAGGAGAGGAGAAGAAGAGTGGGATTAGGAGAGGAGAAGAAGAGTGGGATTAGGAGAGGAGAAGAAGAGCGGGATTAGGAGAGGAGAAGAAGAGTGGAATTAGGAGAGGAGAAG
>JAUCMX010000030.1:9757072-9779851 GCA_033459395.1 Hemibagrus guttatus | reverse complement strand
GTGTGTGTATGAAGGCTGTGTGTGTGTATGAAGGCTGTGTGTGTGTGTTTTAGGTGTGTGTGTTTTTATGGTGTGTGTGTTTTTATGGGTGTGTGTTGTTTATGGTGTGTGTGTGTTTAGGTGTGTGTTTTTTATGGTGTGTGTATTTTTATGGTGTGTGTGTTTATGGTGTGTGTGTGTTTATGGTGTGTGTGTGTGTGTTTTTATGGTGGGGTTTGTTTATGGTGTGTGTGTGTGTATATTTATGGTGTGTGTGTGTGTTTATGGTATGGGGTTGTTTATGGTGTGTGTGTGTTTATGGTGTGTGTGTGTTTATGGTGTGTGTGTGTTTATGGTGTGTGTGTGTGTTTATGGTGTGTGTGTGTGTTTATGGTGTGTGTGTGTGTTTATGGTGTGTGTGTGTTTATGGTGTGTGTGTGTTTATGGTGTGTGTGTGTGTGTGTGTGTTTATGGTGTGAGTATGTTTATGGTGTGTGTGTGTGTTTATGGTGTGTGGTATGTTTATGGTGTGTGTGTGTGTTTATGGTGTGTGTGTGTGTTTATGGTGTGTGGTATGTTTATGGTGTGTGTGTGTTTATGGTGTGTGTGTGTTTATGGTGTGTGTGTGTGTGTGTTTATGGTGTGAGTATGTTTATGGTGTGTGTGTGTATGTTTATGGTGTGTGTGTGTGTTTATGGTGTGTGTATGTTTATGGTGTGTGTGTGTTTATGGTGTGTGTGTGTTTATGGTGTGTGTGTGTTTATGGTGTGTGTGTGTGTGTGTTTATGGTGTGAGTATGTTTATGGTGTGTGTGTGTATGTTTATGGTGTGTGTGTGTGTGTATGTTTATGGTGTGTGTATGTTTATGGTGGGGTGTGTGTTTATGGTGTGTGTGTGTTTATGGTGTGTGTGTGTGTTTATGGTGTGTGTGTGTGTGTGTGTTTATGGTGTGTGTGTGTTTATGGTGTGTGTGTGTGTTTATGGTGTGTGTGTGTTTATGGTGTGTGTGTGTTTATGGTGTGTGTGTGTGTTTATGGTGTGTGTGTGTGTTTATGGTGTGTGTGTGTTTATGGTGTGTGTGTGTGTTTATGGTGTGTGTGTGTTTATGGTGTGTGTGTGTGTTTATGGTGTGTGTGTGTGTTTATGGTGTGTGTGTGTGTGTTATGGTGTGTGTGTGTGTTTATGGTGTGTGTGTTTATGGTGTGTGTATGTTTATGGTGTGTGTGTGTTTATGGTGTGTGTGTATGTTTATGTTGTGTGTATGAAGGCTTAATGAAGTTCTTAAAACTTTAGTACTGTATTAGCTCTAAAAGTGTGTGTGTGTGTGTGTGTGTGTGTGTGTGTGTGTGTGTGTGTGTGTAGATTCTGGCGTACGGAGGCTCTCTGACGTACACAGTTTCCTGCGACGGAGACGAGCCAATCAGAGTGACTGAAGGCTCTGATGTCATCATAGAGGTGAGTGTTTGCTGCTTCTGTTCATTACATCATCACTGACCTTTGACCCTAATCTCTACATGTATAAAGTAAACTGGAAAGAAAGAGTCAGGCAGAGTGTGTGTGTGTGTGTGTGTGTGTGTGTATTATTTGAATAGATTTTTTTTTTGTTCAGATCATTTCTTCACTATCATTATTATTTTTGTTTGTTTGTTTTTTATTTATTACAGATGTTGTTCCTTCATATTTACACAGAATTGAGTTATTTCTCAGGATTTCTTCTTAAGCTTTTTGTCCAGTTTTTTCTTCAAAAGTTTGAGATTTCAGGCTTCATTTTTTCAGAATTTCTATTTTCCATAAACGTTTATATTTTTATATCATTAAATGTATATTACATTTCAGTCAGATTTTGTTTGAACATAATTTTACTTTTGTTTAGAAGTCTGTGTATTTTGTAGAGAGACTATTTTTTCATAAGAGTTTGTCATTTTTAGGGCAATTTTGTTGTTAGAATTTTGGTGTGAATTTTTCAAGTGTTTTTTTTTATTTCAGTAGATTTTGGGGGAGTTTAAAGCTTGTAATAATTTTTTTATTGTTATTTTTAATTTGATGTAGTTTTGTATCGTGTTCCGTTGTTATTCTTGCAGAAGAATGTTGTTTTTTGCTGTTGTTGTTGTTTTATTTAAACTTTTTGATATTTATTTTTTTGTCAGGTTCAGGCTACATTTCTGAATTTTTGTAGGTAGAATTGTGTAATTTGGGAAGACCCCTGTTTGTAATTCTTTGTGCGTATATTTGCATAGTTTTTGCGGTAGATGTAGCAGTGTGCGGTCGTTGGCCGAGTCGTACGCAGCGTTATTATTACATCCATCATCTAATCAGATGAAATGAAGTGCGACAGTGATGTATTATGTGTTATTAAGTGTTATTAAGAATGTCTAATGAGCTCGCCTGACAATCGCTCTAACGAGGGAGGGGGTGAGCTCCGTAAACGACTCTTCTGCCGAGTGTGCTAATTAGCCGAGCTATTATGCTATTACATGAGCGCTTACTCTTAAACGAGCGAACACGTGGTTCAGGAAAGAAGAAAAGAAGAAAAACAGCATATAAGAGACATTTAGGAAGCAATGGAGACGTTCGGCGCTGTGGAAAATAGATATAATGACAGGATTCCTAACGTTAATTAGTTAAAGCTGGCTTCAGCAGCATGAGATCAGTGTGTGTGTGTGTGTGTGTGTGTGTGTGTGTGTGTGTGATAAACATGCTCACAGCGTGTACATGAAGCATGGTTACAGTGATTTCTGAAGCACTTTAGTTTGTAGAGTTTATGAACACTTATGTAGGGCTTATGACAGGTTATAAAAGCTTCCTTATAAACACGCTCTGAGTGAGAGAGATGTCCAGCTGCATCACCTTCATAATGCCTAATAAACATAAATAACACAAAAGTAAACATTCTATATGAGGTAAAGTGTAAATCTTTTTTTTTGCCATTTTTAAGATTGGTTTTGTTTTCGTGATGTTGGGATATTTTGATGTCTAGATTTTACACATACCAAAGCGCTAACTCTGGAGCCTCATTACCTCAAAATAAATAAATAAATAAACCAGCTGTTCCTATGGAAACCATAACATATCGGAATTAAGCCCCACATCAGCATTAGTATAAACCTGCTTTACTGTCAAAGCTGCTGTTACAGACAATTAATCAACACATTCTGACCAGTCAGAGTGCAGGATTCTAATCAGAGCACAGGATTCCAATCAGATCACAGGATTCTAATCAGAGCACAGGATTCTAATCAGAGCACAGGATTCTAATCAGAGCACAGGATTCCAATCAGATCACAGGATTCCAATCAGAGCACAGGATTCTAATAAGAGCACAGGATTCCAATCAGAGCACAGGATTCTAATAAGAGCACAGGATTCCAATCAGAGCACAGGATTCCAATAAGAGCACAGGATTCCAATCAGATCACAGGATTCCAATCAGAGCACAGAATTCTAATAAGAGCACAGGATTCCAATCAGAGCACAGGATTCCAATAAGAGCACAGGATTCCAATCAGAGCACAGGATTCCAATCAGAGCACAGGATTCTAATCAGAGCGCAGGATTCCAATAAGAGCACAGGATTCCAATCAGAGCACAGGATTCCAATCAGATCACAGGATTCTAATCAGAGCACAGGATTCTAATCAGAGCACAGGATTCCAATCAGAGCACAGGATTCCAATCAGAGCACAGGATTCTAATCAGAGCGCAGGATTCCAATAAGAGCACAGGATTCCAATCAGAGCACAGGATTCCAATCAGATCACAGGATTCTAATCAGAGCACAGGATTCTAATCAGAGCACAGGATTCCAATCAGAGAACACGATTACAATCATAGCACAGGATTCCAATCAGATCACAGGATTCTAATCAGAGCGCAGGATTCTAATCAGAGCACAGGATTCTAATAAGAGCACAGGATTCTAATAAGAGCACAGGATTCCGATCAGAGCACAGGATTCCGATCAGATCACAGGATTCCAATCAGATCACAGGATTCCAATCAGATCTCAGGATTCTGATCAGAGCACAGGATTCTAATCAGAGCACAGGATTCTAATCAGAGTACAGGATTCCAGTTAGAGCGCAGGATTCCAATCAGAGCACATGATTCCAATCAGAGCGCAGGATTCTAATCAGAGCACAGGATTCCAATCAGAGCACAGGATTCCAATCAGAGCGCAGGATTCCAATCAGAGCGCAGGATTCCAATCAGAGGGCAGGATTCCAATCAGAGGGCAGGATTCCAGTCAGAGCGCAGGATTCCAGTCAGAGCGCAGGATTCTAATCAGAGCGCAGGATTCCAATCAGAGGGCAGGATTCCAATCAGAGGGCAGGATTCCAATCAGAGGGCAGGATTCCAATCAGAGGGCAGGATTCCAATCAGAGCACAGGATTCCAATCAGAGGGCAGGATTCCAGTCAGAGCGCAGGATTCCAGTCAGAGCGCAGGATTCCAATCAGAGGGCAGGATTCCAATCAGAGGGCAGGATTCCAATCAGAGGGCAGGATTCCAATCAGAGCGCAGGATTCTAATCAGAGGGCAGGATTCCAATCAGAGCGCAGGATTCTAATCAGAGGGCAGGATTCCAATCAGAGGGCAGGATTCCAATCAGAGGGCAGGATTCTAATCAGAGGGCAGGATTCCAATCAGAGCGCAGGATTCCAGTCAGAGCGCAGGATTCCAGTCAGAGCGCAGGATTCTAATCAGAGGGCAGGATTCCAATCAGAGGGCAGGATTCCAATCAGAGCACAGGATTCCAATCAGAGCGCAGGATTCCAATCAGAGCACAGGATTCCAATCAGAGCGCAGGATTCCAATCAGAGCGCAGGATTCCAGTCAGAGCGCAGGATTCTAATCAGAGCGCAGTATTCTAATCAGAGGGCAGGATTCTAATCAGAGGGCAGGATTCTAATCAGAGGGCAGGATTCCAATCAGAGCGCAGGATTCCAGTCAGAGCGCAGGATTCCAATCAGAGGGCAGGATTCCAATCAGAGGGCAGGATTCCAATCAGAGGGCAGGATTCCAATCAGAGGGCAGGATTCCACTCAGAGGGCAGGATTCTAATCAGAGGGCAGGATTCCAGTCAGAGCGCAGGATTCCAATCAGAGGGCAGGATTCCAATCAGAGGGCAGGATTCCAATCAGAGGGCAGGATTCCAATCAGAGGGCAGGATTCCACTCAGAGGGCAGGATTCTAATCAGAGGGCAGGATTCCAGTCAGAGGGCAGGATTCTAATCAGAGCGCAGGATTCCAGTCAGAGGGCAGGATTCTAATCAGAGGGCAGGATTCCAGTCAGAGGGCAGGATTCTAATCAGAGGGCAGGATTCTAATCAGAGGGCAGGATTCTAATCAGAGGGCAGGATTCCAATCAGAGCGCAGGATTCCAATCAGAGGGCAGGATTCCAATCAGAGGGCAGGATTCCAGTCAGAGCGCAGGATTCCAGTCAGAGCGCAGGATTCTAATCAGAGCGCAGGATTCCAATCAGAGGGCAGGATTCCAATCAGAGGGCAGGATTCCAATCAGAGGGCAGGATTCCAATCAGAGGGCAGGATTCCAATCAGAGCACAGGATTCCAATCAGAGGGCAGGATTCCAGTCAGAGCGCAGGATTCCAGTCAGAGCGCAGGATTCCAATCAGAGGGCAGGATTCCAATCAGAGGGCAGGATTCCAATCAGAGGGCAGGATTCCAATCAGAGCGCAGGATTCTAATCAGAGGGCAGGATTCCAATCAGAGCGCAGGATTCTAATCAGAGGGCAGGATTCCAATCAGAGGGCAGGATTCCAATCAGAGGGCAGGATTCTAATCAGAGGGCAGGATTCCAATCAGAG
This sequence comes from Hemibagrus guttatus, assembly GCA_033459395.1. Lineage (NCBI taxonomy): Eukaryota > Metazoa > Chordata > Actinopteri > Siluriformes > Bagridae > Hemibagrus > Hemibagrus guttatus. The sequence goes on along the minus strand of JAUCMX010000030.1, from coordinate 9,774,046 downwards.
CGCAGGATTCCAGTCAGAGCGCAGGATTCCAGTCAGAGCGCAGGATTCTAATCAGAGGGCAGGATTCCAATCAGAGGGCAGGATTCCAATCAGAGCACAGGATTCCAATCAGAGCGCAGGATTCCAATCAGAGCACAGGATTCCAATCAGAGCGCAGGATTCCAATCAGAGCGCAGGATTCCAGTCAGAGCGCAGGATTCTAATCAGAGCGCAGTATTCTAATCAGAGGGCAGGATTCTAATCAGAGGGCAGGATTCTAATCAGAGGGCAGGATTCCAATCAGAGCGCAGGATTCCAGTCAGAGCGCAGGATTCCAATCAGAGGGCAGGATTCCAATCAGAGGGCAGGATTCCAATCAGAGGGCAGGATTCCAATCAGAGGGCAGGATTCCACTCAGAGGGCAGGATTCTAATCAGAGGGCAGGATTCCAGTCAGAGCGCAGGATTCCAATCAGAGGGCAGGATTCCAATCAGAGGGCAGGATTCCAATCAGAGGGCAGGATTCCAATCAGAGGGCAGGATTCCACTCAGAGGGCAGGATTCTAATCAGAGGGCAGGATTCCAGTCAGAGGGCAGGATTCTAATCAGAGCGCAGGATTCCAGTCAGAGGGCAGGATTCTAATCAGAGGGCAGGATTCCAGTCAGAGGGCAGGATTCTAATCAGAGGGCAGGATTCTAATCAGAGGGCAGGATTCTAATCAGAGGGCAGGATTCTAATCAGAGCGTCTCTCAGACACAACGAGAGCTTTTTATTCTTCTGTCTCTGTTTGTCAGTCTGTCACGGTGAGATGAGGAATAAAGCAGGGATAAAGGCTTTTCTTATTTCCTTCATCTGTGTTTATGTTAGAACTGTGTGTGTGTGTGTGTGTGTGTGTGTGTGTGTGTGTGTGTGTGTGTGCTGATATCCTGATCAGTAGCTTGAGCACATCACTTTCTCCAACATCGTGAGGAGAATCATCCTGCAGGATTATGGGCTACGATTCCTGTTTCGTTTATTTGCCACCCCACTGGCTGCTGGGAAATGAGGCTTTGTGGATACACTCACACTCACTCTCACACAAACACACACACACACACACACACACACACTCGCACACACACACACACACACTCACACACACACACACACACACACACACACACACACACACACACACACACAGGAGGTTCTCAGAAAGAGGATTTATGGGAACTGTACTTTGTGTTTGCCCTGAGTTAATGAAGTGTGCACATGCAAAACAGGGTTTAAGCATCAATAATAAACACACACACACACACACACACACACACACACACACACAGAATGCAGATTAATATCTTTATGAAAAAGCCCGAAGACAGAAGACACTGTGAAGACAACAAACAAACCGTATCAGGTCAAACAACGAACAGTGTGTGTGTGTGTGTGTGTGTGTGTGTGTGTGTTCAGTTGGTTTGTCTGGGTTTTGTATGGAGATCATCTTTATATGAAGCATTTTGAAATTTTTCATTTCAGAAGTTGAAATAAATAAAAATTTCAAGTTATATTGTATGGTGTTTGTGGGCGTGGCCTGTGTAGGTTTTTTTTGAGAAATGGTAGAATCTGTTACGTCTTCACTAAATCTCTCTCTCTCTTTCCCTCCCTCCCTCTCTTTCTCCCTCCCTCTCTTTCTCCCTTTCCCTCTCTCTCTCTGTCTCTCTCTCAGGGCGGTGGCCTGCGTTTGACAGACGTGCGCTCAGATGTATATTCCGGTCCGCAATTGGCCGGCGTGGTGAGGAGGCGGGTCTCTCTGACACCGGAGAGTTTCCGCCACCTCGACTCTAACGCTCTGGTCAGTAAGAGTGACATCATCAGAGTGCTGCTGAGTCTCACACACATCAGACTGAGAGCAGCACACTGTCAACAACACAGGTCAACACACACACACACACACTGTAGCAACCACATTTACGCACAGTGTAATTAAAATATTTACGTAAGTGTGTGTGTGTGTGTGTGTGTGTGTGTAGTCTGTCCTCAGTCAGTATGGAGGTTGCATCTGCAGACTCTCACTCCGGTGTTCAGGCCCGAGCGGTCGAGGTGTGTGTGTGTCCACATGGTTACACAGGAACTTCCTGTGAGGTAAACACAAACTCTCAAGCCCCACACAAACACACACACACACAAAAACAAACAAACACATCACTGCAACCAAATACATGTGTGTGTGTGTGTGTGTGTGTGTGAGTTGCACAGGAATTTCCACACAAATGCATACACATATGACCACACACACACAAACACACACACATCACCCCAACAAAATACACATAGACACAATACACACACACACACACACACATCATAAACACACACACAGATAAATTCTCAGTGTGTGTCCTATTAGTACTTGAATTAAATGGTGTGTGTGTGTGTGTGTGTGTGTGTGTGTGTGTGTGTGTATTACAGACATGTGCAGAAGGCTACAGGAGGGTTAATGGGACTCTACACCAGGGAGTGTGTGAACTCTGCCACTGCCATGGACACGCATCACACTGTGATGACATCACTGGACACTGCCTGGTAATGTACAACACCAATGAAAAGGTTCTCTGCACCTCCTGACCAATCAGAATGCAGAATTCAAAAACATCACATAATCAGTAGAGCTCACGAAGAAGCTCAGCACCGATTTTTCTAGGAGTCCAACATTTGCACGTTTCTTTCCCCGGAGAACAGAACAGAAAGAGTAGGAACATCAGAACCGACTTTATTTTTAAAATTAGCACCTTAGGAGTTCCAGCGTGAAGACACCACACCGCCCACCTTCCTCTAACCGAGCTGGAATTGGCCATCTCTCCGTCTAACCACTCAGAGTTACATAACATCATGGCTGGAAAAGTTTCAGTCTTTAACTCCAGAGCAGATCAGGACCTTTAAACAAGAAAACAAGGAACTCTGCGTTCAGGAACCGTGATGGTACGGGACCCTGAGGGACCTTCTCATACCACACAGAGTGACTTCTCAAACCTTCTTCATTCGTGTCTCTGCAGTGGAGGAAGGTTCTCGCTCTGTTCCTCAAGGGTTTCCTGAATTCTAAGAGCTAGTGTTCTTATAAAAGGTTCCTCAAGAGTTCATGTAGCACTTACGGTTCATCTGACAGGTGTTCTGTGTAGAGCCTGGTTTTGTCAGAAGATAAAGTCTCATGTAGGGTCCTGATTAGAACCTTCAATCAAAAAGCCTTTTAAGGGAACTGAGTTCTTAAAAATATTCCTCGGTGGTCATTTTGAGGGTTAAGCGTCCATTATAAAGAATGTTAAGGTGTTGAGACTAAAGAACCACTTTGGGTTCTAGGTTCTGTCCAGTAAAAGGTTCTTCTAGCCCTGACATTGAAGCTTCTTCAGGAACTCTGGAAATCCTTAACGCTAATCATTATTATTTATATTAAACCTTAGCTCAGAGGGTTCCAGGTAGAACCTGTTTAGAAAGCTAGAACGCTAAAGAATGAAAATTATATCATTCAAATCAAGTGTGTGTGTGTGTGTGTGTGTGTGTGTGTGTGTGTGTGTGTGTGTGTGTGTGTTTAACAGGAATGTAAACACCACACCACGGGCCTAAACTGTGACGTGTGTACTCCTGGTTACTATGGCGACGCCACCAGAGGAACCCCGGATGACTGTCAGCCCTGCGCCTGTCCTCTACAGACACCCTCCAACAAGTGTGTGATGTCACTTCCTCACTAATTAGAAGAGAATCAACTATAATTATTATTGGCATTTCTAAGTAAGAGTGTGGGGTGTAAACTAGTGGGTGGAGTCAGCGCGTATGGGTTAAGGTGTCACCAGCGGACTGAAAAACACTTCAGGAACAGAGATGGAGTGTGGATCAGTCCACCTTAAGGGCAGGTAGTAAATTTGCAGAAGCTTGTCTACGTCATGAGGAAAGAAAATAAATCCTCAATTTAACGAAATTCTCTCGAATTATGCTAAAAACTGCAATATTATTCAAATTTCTCACATAACTTTCGTTAAGAACATTCTGAAAAAGGCTAAGAACAACTGTGTGCTAAAATTCAGCAGTTTTCTCGCTGTAAACTGTAGCTTTTAAGATCTAGAATTTGAGAAACAGAGAACGTTAAACTTTAGACATGTGAGTTCTACCATGCTAAACTGAGGATTTCACTACAAGTTAGCGTCAGTAGCGTCGCGGCTTCATGACAACAATCAAGTAAGTAAACTGTTTTTGCTTTCTGAATTGCTCTTTTAAAAGGTTCTGTCTTGAATACTAAGAGTTTTTTTCCTTGTGAGAGAGGGTTCTAGCAGTAGGACCAGTTAACTAGCGAAAAAAAACCTTTTGAACAACTTTTCTCTTAAAAACTCTGAGACTCTGATGAGTTTGTTTTGTCCTTCTGTGAATAGCTTCTCAGTAGAACCCTTAAGATAATATCTTTAAATATCAAAAGGACGGTTCAGGGACCTTTTTAGAGATCTCCAGTTACAGGATGTCTTTTCTCATCTGTAACAGGGATATTAGCAGAACTAAATTTGGAAGCATCTACGAGCTCTACATCTCCAAAGATCTCTTCGGTTCTTCCCTCTGTGGGAAAAGGCTCTGTGTTTAAACCTACAAGAGTTCTGTTGCTATGAGAGAGGGCTCTAAGTGGAACCCTTTTCAGAAAAATCTCCCTGGAGGTGTTTCTTAAGAATTCCACACAGTCGTTATGGTTGGATCTCCAGGGGAACAGTTCTTTATAGAACCCTACAAGAGTTATTTTTGCATATGAGAGATGGTTATAAGCAGAAGCCATGGCGGTTCAGAAGCCATGGCGGGTACTGCCCTGGAAACATCAAGTTTCACAAAAATATATCTTTTCTTTTCCATCTTCTACGTGGTGTAAAGGTTCTGATTTCTCCAGTCAGCAAAATATCCCTGATAGATACAGATCTGATTTCCCACATCAATGTAGCTGAGGCGCTAAGCTAACAATCACTCCACTCTAGCATGCTAATGGCTAATCCCTTTTCTCAGCCCTGGCGGGCAACAGAACCGGGCAGCTGAACATTCCACTGCCCCGAGCACAGAGGCTAAAGAAAGAGAAGCCACCCCCCAATACTCCCTCCCACCACCACCACCACCACCATTCCTAATAAACTGCCCCAGCCAGGAATGCAACAGTGTCGGAAATAGCCGGTGTGTTAGCGCTAAGCCGAAACCTGAGCTTCTCATCCTCACCAGCTATCTTTGGGATCTCTGTGGTTCCAGGCTGCAGTTTGTTCCAGACATGTCGAGGTGCTCATGTGAGGTGTAACCATGGCGTCTCTCACACAGTTCTTCTTGCTTTTTCTGTTTTCGGTGATGGCGTACACGCAAAAACAACACAGCTTTAGTCCAACATGCCACCAGGACAAAGACGGCCAGCTGGTCTGTGATCGGTGCCGAGTGGGTTACACCGGTCCTCGCTGCGACAGGTGAGTCAACCGTTATTCAGAAAAAAAACATGTATCACAATACTGTAGTGCATTTTAACATCTGATTGGCTGCTTGCTGTTATGACTAACACTTCCAAAATTTGTCATTTCATGAGTATGATCGCTTAAAAAAATTAATAAGAACATGGTGCTAATAATCAGAGAAAACTCCACCCCTTTTTAAATAATTTATATTTACACATTTCTCTGATTTACAGTTACACATCTGAGAGTTAAGAATGTGCTCAACAATGTGGTGACCTGAAGAGTTCCTAAAGTGTGTAGTGTGTGTGTGTGTGTGTGTGTGTGTGTGTGTGTGTGTGTGTGTGTGTGTATGTGTTTGGGTGTCGGTGGCTGTGTTTTCAGATTTATTTGAATAAAAAGTCATCTAGGGAGTAACAGCAATGACAGTGAATGATGAAAATAATTACAGAGAGTATAGTAATGATAGAGAGTATAGTAATGATAGAGAGTATAGTAATGATAGAGAGTATAGTGATGATAGAGAGTACAGTGATGATAGAGAGTATAGTGATGATAGAGAGTATAGTGATGATAGAGAGTATAGTGATGATAGAGAGTACAGTAATGATAGAGAGTATAGTGATGATAGAGAGTATAGTGATGATAGAGAGTATAGTGATGATAGAGAGTACAGTGATGATAGAGAGTACAGTGATGATAGAGAGTATAGTGATGATAGAGTACAGTAATGATAGAGAGTATAGTGATGATAGAGAGTATAGTGATGATAGAGAGTACAGTGATGATAGAGAGTATAGTGATGATAGAGAGTACAGTGATGATAGAGAGTATAGTGATGATAGAGAGTACAGTGATGATAGAGAGTATAGTGATGATAGAGAGTACAGTGATGATAGAGAGTATAGTGATGATAGAGAGTACAGTGATGATAGAGAGTATAGTGATTATAGAGAGTACAGTGATGATAGAGAGTATAGTGATGATAGAGAGTACAGTGATGATAGAGAGTATAGTGATGATAGAGAGTATAGTGATGATAGAGAGTACAGTGATGATAGAGAGTACAGTGATGATAGAGAGTATAGTGATGATAGAGAGTACAGTGATGATAGAGAGTATAGTGATGATAGAGAGTATAGTGATGATAGAGTACAGTAATGATAGAGAGTACAGTAATGATAGAGAGTACAGTGATGATAGAGAGTATAGTGATGATAGAGAGTATAGTGATGATAGAGAGTACAGTAATGATAGAGAGTATAGTGATGATAGAGAGTATAGTGATGATAGAGTACAGTAATGATAGAGAGTATAGTGATGATAGAGAGTATAGTGATGATAGAGAGTACAGTGATGATAGAGAGTATAGTGATGATAGAGAGTACAGTGATGATAGAGAGTATAGTGATGATAGAGAGTACAGTGATGATAGAGAGTATAGTGATGATAGAGAGTACAGTGATGATAGAGAGTATAGTGATGATAGAGAGTACAGTGATGATAGAGAGTATAGTGATGATAGAGAGTACAGTGATGATAGAGAGTATAGTGATGATAGAGAGTATAGTGATGATAGAGAGTATAGTGATGATAGAGAGTACAGTGATGATAGAGAGTATAGTGATTATAGAGAGTACAGTGATGATAGAGAGTATAGTGATGATAGAGAGTACAGTGATGATAGAGAGTACAGTGATGATAGAGAGTATAGTGATGATAGAGAGTATAGTGATGATAGAGAGTACAGTGATGATAGAGAGTACAGTGATGATAGAGAGTATAGTGATGATGGAGAGTATAGTGATGATGGAGAATATAGTGATGATAGAGAGTACAGTGATGATAGAGAGTACAGTGATGATAGAGAGTACAGTGATGATAGAGAGTATAGTGATGATAGAGAGTACAGTGATGATAGAGAGTATAGTGATGATAGAGAGTATAGTGATGATAGAGAGTACAGTGATGATAGAGAGTACAGTGATGATAGAGAGTATAGTGATGATAGAGAGTATAGTGATGATAGAGAGTACAGTGATGATAGAGAGTATAGTAATGATAGAGAGTATAGTGATGATAGAGAGTATAGTGATGATAGAGAGTACAGTGATGATAGAGAGTACAGTGATGATAGAGAGTACAGTGATGATAGAGAGTACAGTGATGATAGAGAGTACAGTGATGATAGAGAGTACAGTGATGATAGAGAGTATAGTGATGATAGAGAGTATAGTGATGATAGAGAGTATAGTGATGATAGAGAGTACAGTGATGATAGAGAGTATAGTGATTATAGAGAGTACAGTGATGATAGAGAGTATAGTGATGATAGAGAGTACAGTGATGATAGAGAGTATAGTGATGATAGAGAGTATAGTGATGATAGAGAGTACAGTGATGATAGAGAGTACAGTGATGATAGAGAGTATAGTGATGATAGAGAGTACAGTGATGATAGAGAGTATAGTGATGATAGAGAGTATAGTGATGATAGAGAGTACAGTGATGATAGAGAGTATAGTGATGATAGAGAGTATAGTGATGATAGAGAGTACAGTAATGATAGAGAGTATAGTGATGATAGAGAGTATAGTGATGATAGAGAGTACAGTAATGATAGAGAGTATAGTGATGATAGAGAGTATAGTGATGATAGAGTACAGTAATGATAGAGAGTATAGTGATGATAGAGAGTACAGTGATGATAGAGAGTACAGTGATGATAGAGAGTATAGTGATGATAGAGAGTACAGTGATGATAGAGAGTATAGTGATGATAGAGAGTATAGTGATGATAGAGAGTACAGTAATGATAGAGAGTATAGTGATGATAGAGAGTATAGTGATGATAGAGTACAGTAATGATAGAGAGTATAGTGATGATAGAGAGTATAGTGATGATAGAGAGTACAGTGATGATAGAGAGTATAGTGATGATAGAGAGTATAGTGATGATAGAGAGTACAGTGATGATAGAGAGTACAGTGATGATAGAGAGTATAGTGATGATAGAGAGTATAGTGATGATAGAGAGTATAGTGATGATAGAGAGTACAGTGATGATAGAGAGTACAGTGATGATAGAGAGTACAGTGATGATAGAGAGTATAGTGATGATAGAGAGTATAGTGATGATAGAGAGTATAGTGTTGATAGAGAGTATAGTGTTGATAGAGAGTATAGTGATGATAGAGAGTATAGTGATGATAGAGAGTATAGTGATGATAGAGAGTACAGTAATGATAGAGAGTATAGTGATGATAGAGAGTATAGTGATGATAGAGTACAGTATGATAGAGAGTATAGTGATGATAGAGAGTATAGTGATGATAGAGAGTACAGTGATGATAGAGAGTATAGTGATGATAGAGAGTATAGTGATGATAGAGAGTACAGTGATGATAGAGAGTACAGTGATGATAGAGAGTATAGTGATGATAGAGAGTATAGTGATGATAGAGAGTATAGTGATGATAGAGAGTACAGTGATGATAGAGAGTACAGTGATGATAGAGAGTACAGTGATGATAGAGAGTATAGTGATGATAGAGAGTATAGTGATGATAGAGAGTATAGTGTTGATAGAGAGTATAGTGATGATAGAGAGTATAGTGATGATAGAGAGTATAGTGATGATAGAGAGTATAGTAATGATAGAGAGTACAGTGATGATAGAGAGTACAGTGATGATAGAGAGTATAGTGATGATAGAGAGTATAGTGATGATAGAGAGTACAGTGATGATAGAGAGTATAGTGATGATAGAGAGTATAGTGATGATAGAGAGTACAGTGATGATAGAGAGTACAGTGATGATAGAGAGTACAGTGATGATAGAGAGTATAGTGATGATAGAGAGTATAGTGATGATAGAGAGTACAGTGATGATAGAGAGTACAGTGATGATAGAGAGTATAGTGATGATAGAGAGTACAGTGATGATAGAGAGTATAGTGATGATAGAGAGTACAGTGATGATAGAGAGTATAGTGATGATAGAGAGTACAGTGATGATAGAGAGTATAGTGATGATAGAGAGTACAGTGATGATAGAGAGTATAGTGATGATAGAGAGTACAGTGATGATAGAGAGTATAGTGATGATAGAGAGTATAGTGATGATAGAGAGTACAGTGATGATAGAGAGTACAGTGATGATAGAGAGTATAGTGATGATAGAGAGTATAGTGATGATAGAGAGTATAGTGATGATAGAGAGTATAGTGATGATAGAGAGTACAGTGATGATAGAGAGTACAGTGATGATAGAGAGTACAGTGATGATAGAGAGTATAGTGATGATAGAGAGTATAGTGATGATAGAGAGTACAGTGATGATAGAGAGTACAGTGATGATAGAGAGTACAGTGATGATAGAGAGTATAGTGATGATAGAGAGTATAGTGATGATAGAGAGTATAGTGATGATAGAGAGTATAGTGATGATAGAGAGTATAGTAATGATAGAGAGTATAGTGATGATAGAGAGTATAGTGATGATAGAGAGTACAGTGATGATAGAGAGTATAGTAATGATAGAGAGTATAGTGATGATAGAGAGTATAGTAATGATAGAGAGTATAGTGATGATAGAGAGTATTAGTGATGATAGAGAGTATAGTGATGATAGAGAGTATAGTGATGATAGAGAGTATAGTAATGATAGAGAGTATAGTGATGATAGAGAGTATAGTGATGATAGAGAGTACAGTGATGATAGAGAGTATAGTAATGATAGAGAGTATAGTGATGATAGAGAGTACAGTGATGATAGAGAGTATAGTGATGATAGAGAGTACAGTGATGATTAGAGTAGTATAGTGATGATAGAGAGTATAGTGATGATAGAGAGTACAGTGATGATAGAGAGTACAGTGATGATAGAGAGTATAGTGATGAGTGAATGTGTGCATGAAAGGGTTAGGGAACTCTTGAGCAGTTCCTGTACATAACCCTTACAGAACCTTGAACAGATTAATTCAGTGCCTTTTTGTCGGAGTCAGAAATAAAATCAGACTTCACACTCTTTATATCATACACTGGACTGTTTAGTGCTCAGGGAAACTCGCTAATATAGAAAACTCCTGAGATTTATTGTCTCTGGTGGGAGGTGTGTGTGTGTGTGTGTGTGTGTGTGTGTGTGTGTGTGTGTGTGTGTGTGTTGTGCCAGGTTTATTTTCACATAAAACCACAAAGGACGGAAAAAATAGAATCTGGCTTGCCCAAAGAGTGCCATGACCTTTGACCTCGGCGCTACAGACAGATGGAAGGAAGCATACTTTGTGACGTCCTGAAGAGGCGCTGAGCTCAGAACTTAACCTGTGATTAATATATCACAGATGGACAAAGAGAGAGAGAGAGAGACAGAGAGAGAGGGAGGAAAAAAACAAAAATGTTTGAGAGTTATTTAGATTTTTAAAATGAATCTTATGGAGTTTGGGTCATGAGAATGAAAGGCGGCGCTTGGGCATCATGATGACAGAGGTGAAGCTTGGGGCATCAGGATTTTAAGTGGTGGAGCGTGGGGGATCATAAAGAAAAGGGCAGAGCTTGGGGAATCAGGGGGACAAGAGGCGGAGCTTGGGACATCAGATGAGTGAGGCAGAGCTTGGGGCGTCAGGATAATAAGAGGCGGAGTTTGAGGCATCAGGGTGATAAGAGGTGGAGTTTAAGGCATCAGGGTGATAAGAGGCAGAGTTTGAGGCATCAGGGTGATAAGAGGCGGAGTTTGAGGCATCAGGGTGATAAGAGGCGGAGTTTGAGGCATCAGGGTGGTAAGAGGCGGAGTTTGAGGCATCAGGGTGATAAGAGGCGGAGTTTGAGGCATCAGGGTGATAAGAGGCGGAGTTTGAGGCATCAGGGTGATAAGAGGCGGAGTTTGAGGCATCAGGGTGATAAGAGGCGGAGTTTGAGGCATCAGGGTGATAAGAGGCGGAGCTCAGCTGCCCTTTTAGATGACTGAAGATATGTCTATCTTTCTCTCAGATGTGATAACGGTTATTTCGGCTCTCCCGGAGTTGTGGGCGGTTCCTGTCGTCTGTGTGACTGCAGTGGGAACTTGGACCTCTCTGTGCCTCGTAGCTGTGACCCGGTAACTGGGGCGTGTCTTCGTTGCCGTGACGGTTACGCAGGACCAAACTGTGAAACCTGTGCAGACAGTTACTATGGAGACGCCATAGTGGCCAAGGACTGCCAACGTGAGTGTGAAGTTTCATAACAACACATTCTCTCTCCTTCTCTCTCTCTCTCTCTCTCTCTCTCTCTCTATCCCTCTATCTCTCTGTTGCTTTTACAGGGAAGAAAGATGAGTTACTCTTAAGCTTACAGATGGTGTGTGTGTGTGTGTGTGTGTGTGTGTGTGTGTGTGTGTGTGTGTGTGTCTGTGTGTGTGTGTGTTATGACCGTCGTGGACACCCAGATGGCGAGTGTCTGAACATGATGACCAACAGACACCCACACTTTATGTAACACATCACACACACACACACACACACACACACACACACACACACACACACACACACAGAGATAGAGAGAACTCATTATCTTCTGTGAGTATTACAGACTTTTCCTCATTGTTTACAAAAATTGATTCATTAAATACTGGGGTTATGTCGTTATATTGATCCTGACCATAAAACCGCTCTCTAATTGGTCGAGATCAGGAGGTCACATGACCCTTCCCAAACCTGAATAAATCAATCAATTAAATACACCACTAAAGGATCTGAAAGTGGACAGAATTTATAAATAAATAAATAAATAAACTTAAGAAATGTGAAAATTTCAACACCTGGTGAGATCCTAAAAAAAAACCCTAAAGAAATATGAAAGAAAAAGTAAACTCAGGGAATAACAAACTCCTAAACATTTGTAGTTCTGCCCTCACACACTCTCACTCTGAACGTGTGTGTGTGTGTGTGTGTGTGTGTGTGTGTATCCAGAAGCTTTTACACTGTACCCTGCAGGTTTTTTATTGTATTAACGAGGACAGATTCATGATTATTGTGCATTGATTAGCATTAGCATACATTAGCATTAACATGCACTTAAGATTCCAAATCTATTACTCAATTTCTATTTCAGCAATAACGTGTGTGTGTGTGTGTGTGTGTGTGTGTGTGTGTCTGCACATTTGGAAATGTGCAAACATCCACAGTGTGTTTTAAAGCTTTACATATCAATTATCCTTTATAGCAGCTCATTAAAGCTGTCTGAGGCCCTGTAATAATGATGGGCAAGAGACATTAGGCCTGAGTGCAGAGAGAGAGAGAGAGACACACAGAGAGAGAGAGAGAGAGAGAGAGAGAAGAGAGAGAGAGAGAGAGAGAGAGAGAGACAGAGGGAGTAAAGCATTATTACTGAGTAAAGGGAGAGAGTAATAATAATTGTATTTCGTGATTGTTGGTCTCTTCTCCCTCTCCCTTTCTCTCTCTCTCTGTCTCTCTCTGTCTCTCTCTGTCTCTCTCTGTCTCTGTCTCTCTCTCTCTGTCTCTCTCTCTCTCTCCCTCTCCCCCCCTCTCTCTCTGCAGTGTGTGGGTGTAACATTAACGGCTCTGTGTCTGAGGTGTGTAATAAAGAGACTGGACAGTGTCAGTGTCACCAAAATGTCCTGGGCCGAGTGTGTGACGAGTGTACAGTGAGTATCAGTTCTACCCACACACACACACACACACACACACACACACACACACACACACACATTCCCATATCCATATACTACCTGCAGTACTAGTATTGTTACAGTAATAGTTAATACAGCAGTACTAGTTAATGTAGTAATCAGTACAATGTAAACAATAGTTATTATTAGTTGTATAACATATATCTGTGTGATGTGTGTGTGTGTGTGTGTGTGTGTGTGTGTGTGTGTAGCCGGGACACTGGTTGTACTCTGGCACATGTAGGCTGTGTGTGTGTAGTGGGCGGGGCTCCATGTCTCCACACTGTGACTCTGAGGGCAGGTGTGTGTGTAGGCCGGGCTTCGTGGGCCGGAGGTGTGACATAGTGAGGAGAGAAACACAGCGGCCCATCCAGAGAATCCCTCTCAACCAGAACTGGGAGAACAGGAGGGGCTGCCCTCGGGGGGCTTACCCCGCCCCCACGGGGGTAAACACACTATGCATGTGTGTGTGTATGTGTGTGTAAACATCATATCATAAGAGCATGGGAGTGCAGTCATGTATACATATGTGTTGCATGTGTGTGTGTGTGTGTGTGTGTGTGTGTGTGAGATGATTATTACAGTGGTACTTGAAAGGTGCAGTGTGTAATGTTTAGAGAAAGAAAGTTGTGTGTGAGTCACACATCCTCCCGGTTCTCGTCTTTCTCTTTATTTGCTAGAGATTTATAATAACGCCGTGTTATTTGGATAAAGTGCAGATTGACGTTCAGACACGCGGTGAAGATTTAACGTTTCTTCATTTTTATTTGTCAGTTTGTCTTCAAACCCAAGTTTTAATAAAACTTTACAAACTCCCTGTCACTGAGCAGGTGTGTGTGTGTGTGTGTGTGTGTGTGTGTGTGTGTGTGTGTGTGTGTGTGTGTGTGTGTGTTTGGCAAAGGCAGATAGTACACATATGGCGTCTCCGGGGCGACGCTAACAGGCCGAGCTTTCTGATTGGCTGCAGCCCCAACAGTGCACCTGCTCATGGCAGACGGGCGACTGTTAATCAGAGAGAGAGGCAGACAGACAGACAGACAGACAGACAGACAGACAGATGATACAATAAAGCAAAGAGAGAAGTATAAATAAAGAAAGGAGAAAAGTGAAAAATAACTATGAATAGAGATGTACATGAAAAAAGAAAGAGATTAGCAGAGAGAGGAAGGGGATAGAAGGAGAGACTTTATGGAGAAAATGAAAAAGGAGAGAGACAGAAATGAAGAAAAGGGCAAAAGGAATGATGAAAAAGAAAGATAAACAAGTCTGTGATCATTTAATCATGTGTAAGCTGTGTGAGATCTGATCATGTGATTTGTGAGAGATGTGATCGTGTGATCTGTGTGAGATCTGATCATGTGATTTGTGTGAAATGTGATCATGTGATTTGTGAGAGATGTGATCATGTGACTTGTGTGAGATGTGATCGTGTGATTTGTGTGAGATCTGATCATGTGATTTGTGTGAGATCTGATCATGTGATTTGTGTGAAATCTGATCATGTGATTTGTGTGAAATGTGATCATGTGATTTGTGAGAGATGTGATCATGTGATTTGTGAGAGATGTGATCGTGTGATTTGTGTGAGATCTGATCATGTGATTTGTGTGAGATCTGATCATGTGATTTGTGTGAGATCTGATCATGTGATTTGTGTGAAATGTGATCATGTGATTTGTGAGAGATGTGATCGTGTGACTTGTGTGAGATGTGATCATGTGACTTGTGTGAGATGTGATGTGTGTGAGATGTGATCGTGTGATTTGTGTGAAATGTGACCATGTGATTTGTGAGAGATGTGATCATGTGATTTGTGAGAGATGTGATCACGTGATTTGTGAGAGATATGCTCGTTATTTATGTGAGATGTGATTTGTCTGAGATGTGATCATGTGATTTGTGTGAGATCATGTGATCTGTGTGAGATGTGATCATGTTACTTGTGTGAGATGTGATCAGGTGATTTGTGAGAGATGTGATCGTGTGTGATCTGTGTGGGATCTGATCGTGTGATTTGTGTGAGATCATGTGATCTGTGTAAGATATACTGTGTGTACAGGAGACCAGGTGGAAGGGTAGCAAGGCTCGTAGTATAGGAGCAGGATTCAAGCTGTTTTATTATGGTGTGGATAGTAAGAGAAATGGGGTAGGTGTGGTCCTGAAGGAGGAGTTTGTGAGGAATGTTCTAGAGGTGAAGAGAGTGTCAGACAGGGTGATGAGTCTGAAGTTAGAGATTGAAGGGGTGATGTTGAATGTTGTTAGTGGTTATGCCCCACAGGTAGGTTGTGAGTTAGAGGAGAAAGAGAGATTCTGGAGTGAATTAGATGAGGTGATGGAGAGTATTCCCACGGGTGAGAGAGTGGTGATAGGAGCGGATTTTAATGGACATGTTGGCGAGGGGAACACAGGTGATGAGGAGGTGATGGGCAAGTTTGGAGTTAAGGAAAGGAACCTTGAAGGACAGATGGTAGTGGACTTTGCTAAGAGGATGGACATGGGTGTGGTTAACACTTATTTTCAGAGGAGGGAGGAGCATAGAGTGACTTACAAGAGTGGAGGTAGGAGAACACAGGTAGACTACATCCTATGTAGAAGAGGCAATCTGAAAGAGATTAGTGACTGTAAAGTGGTAGTGGGAGAGAGTGTAGCCAGACAGCATAGGATGGTGGTGTGTAGGATGACTTTGATGGTCTGTAAGACGAAGAGGTCAAAGATAGAGAAGAAAACCAAGTGGTGGAAGCTGAAAAAGGAGGAATGTTGTGAGGAATTTAGACAGAAGTTGAGGCAGGCTCTGGGTGGTCAGGTAGTGCTGCCAGATGACTGGGAAACTACAGCAGAAGTGATCAGGGAGACAGGGAGAAAGGTGCTGGGTGTGTCATCTGGAAGGAGGAAAGAAGATAAGGAGACTTGGTGGTGGAATGAGGAAGTTCAGGATAGTATCCAGAGGAAGAGGTTAGCCAAGAAGAAGTGGGAAATGGACAGGACTGAAGAGAATAGACAGGAATACAAGGAGTTACAGCGCAGAGTGAAGAGGGAGGTGTCTAAGGCCAAGCAGAAGGCATATGAAGAGTTGTACACTAGGTTAGACACTAGAGAAGGAGAGAAGGACTTGTACAGGTTAGCTAGGCAGAGGGATGGAGATGGGAAGGATGTGCAGCAAGTTAGAGTTATTAAGGATAGAGATGGAAGGGTGCTCACAAGTGAGGAGAGTGTACAGAGGAGATGGAAGGAATACTTTGAGGAGCTGATGAATGAGGAAAATGAGAGGGAAAAAAGAGTAGAAGGGGTGAACTCTGTGGAACAGAAAGTAGATAAGATTAGAAAGGATGAAGTCAGGAAGACTTTGAAGAGGATGAAAAGTGGGAAGGCAGTTGGTCCTGATGACATTCCGGTGGAGGTCTGGAAGTGTCTGGGAGAGGCAGCAGTGGAATTTTTAGCTAATTTGTTCAACAGGGTTTTAGAGAGTGAGAGGATGCCTGAGGAATGGAGAAGAAGTGTGTTAGTGCCGATCTTTAAGAATAAGGGTGACGTGCAGAGTTGCAGTAACTATAGGGGGATAAAGTTGATGAGCCATACAATGAAGGTATGGGAAAGAGTAGTGGAAGCTAGGTTAAGGAAGGTAGTGGAAATTTGTGAGCAGCAGTATGGCTTCATGCCCAGAAAGAGCACAACAGATGCAATTTTTGCTCTGAGGATTTTGATGGAGAAGTATAGGGATGGTCAGAAGGAGTTGCACTTTGTGTTTGTAGACTTGGAGAAAGCGTATGACAGGGTGCCAAGAGAAGAGCTGTGGTACTGTATGAGGAAGTCAGGAGTAGCGGAGAAGTATGTCAGAGTGGTGCAGGACATGTATGAGAGGAGCAGGACAGTGGTGAGGTGTGCTGTAGGTCAGACAGAGGA
>JAUCMX010000030.1:9737072-9747072 GCA_033459395.1 Hemibagrus guttatus | reverse complement strand
TCCTTTTTTAAAAGTTTTGTGTCTTGCATCCTGTGAAAGGCTCTCACTAGTTAGCGGCTTAGCCTTAGCATTGACTTAGCATTTTAGCTTGGGCTAGCAATGTACGAGTTGGCTGTTAGCATGCTAGTGACCAACCGTAAACAATAATAAAAGATAAGACATTAAGAGACAGTAGTGGAATAAGAGTCTAATTTAGGAACGAGTACATCAGAGGGACAGCTCATGTTGGACATTTGGGGGACAAAGTTAGGGAGGACAGATTAAGATGGTTTGGACATGTACAGAGGAGGGAGAGTGAGTATATTGGTAGGAGAATGTTGGACATGGAGCTGCCAGGCAGGAGGCAAAGAGGAAGGCCAAAGAGGAGGTATATGGATGGAATGGATGGAGTGTTGAGGATGCAGAAGATAGGGATAGGTGGAGAGAGATGATTCGCTGTGGAGACCCCTGAAGGGAAAAGCCCAAAGAAGAAGAAGAAGAAGAAGAAGAAGAAGAAGAAGAGTGGAATAAGAGTCTAATGCAGCTGATGATACTGGTTAGAGTAGTAAATTATGCTGAGTTCAACTTGATATAAAGTTTAAATAGTGACTTTTTTCCACTAATTAACATTACAAAACTTGCCAAAAGTTTTGGGACACCCCTTCAAATCATTGAGTTCAGGGGTTGGGCTCGGCCCCTTAGTTCCAGTGAAAGGAACTCTTAATGCTTCAGCACTAAGAGTGCTCACGCTCCCAACTTTGTGGGAACAGTTTGGGGATGACCCCTTCCTGTTCCAACATGACTGCACACCAGTGACCAAAGCAAGGTCCATAAAGACATGGATGAGTGAGTTTGGTGTGGAGGAACTTGACTGGCCTGCACAGAGTCCTGACCTCAACCCCATAGAACACCTTTGGGATGAATTAGAGCGGAGACTGTAAAGACTTTCCACAAGGATTAGGAGTGTGTTTATGGGAATTTTTGACCATTCCACTAGAAGTACATTTGTGAGGTCAGGCACTGATGTTGGACAAGAAGACCTGACTCATAGTCTCGGGAGCATGAAATTGTCCAAAATGTCTTGGTATGCTGAAGCATTAAGAGTTCCTTTCACTGGAACTAAGGGGCCGAGCCCAACCCCTGAAACACAACACCTGAATTTTGGGTGTCCCAAAACTTTTGGCAATAGAGTTTATAATATAAACCCTATTAATAAATAAAGTGTTTTAAAGCGATCATTTTAATCAATATAAAGTCGTTGTGTTATTATCCTCCAAACACAGTGTTCACACACACTGAGACGGGTTTAACGAGCGAGCGTCTCGTCAGAGCCGAACAGACTGAAGACCATTTTCTCTTCCCTTTGCTCTTTTTTCTGTTCCCTCCGTTTTTTTCTCCCTCAGCAGCTCGACTCTCATAACAGTCAGCCAGGAGGCGTTTCACACTCGACTGTGAATTTCACGCTCGAGCAGTCTTTCACCCTGCACACACACCTCCCACACACACACACACACACACACACACACACACACACACACACAGGGAGGGAATGGGAGCAGATAGGAAAGTATGGATTGAGGGAAAAAAAGGAAGCAGTAGAGAAAAAGAGAGAAGAAATGAAAAGAGAAAGAAGATTAAAAAGGAAGTAGGAGAGCGGAAGAAGGAAAGGATGAAGGGATAAATGTAAGAGGAAAATGAAAAAGAGAGACAAGGTGAGGGAGAAAGGAAGAAGAGGAGTGAGGGGTTAAAATATAATAAAAGGAAAGGGGTGCGAGAGAGGGGAGAGAGAGAAAATGGCAAAAGAGGGAAAAGAAAAAAAAGAAAGAAAAGAAAGTCTCATAGAGATGTTAGATTAAAAGAGAGATAAAGACATGAAAAGAGAGAAAAAGAAATGAAAAGGCTTGAGAGATGAGAAATGAGAGAATGGAGTGATGAGTAAGAGAAAATGGATAGAAAGTGAAAGAATAAGCATTCGAGAGAAGGATAGAAATAAAGAGACAGCCGAAAAGGAAATGAGAAAAGGATGGAGATGAAAAAAGGAGGAGTGAGAGTGAAACAGAAAAATGAGCGCGAGAGGACAAGATGAAATGAACGAGTGGAGGATGAGAGCATCAATAAAAGATAAGAAATAGAAGAAAAAACAGAGGGACAGGAAGTAAGAAAGAGGGAGAGAGAGAGACAGACAGAGGGGGAGAGAGAG
Source organism: Hemibagrus guttatus (assembly GCA_033459395.1). Classification (NCBI taxonomy): domain Eukaryota; kingdom Metazoa; phylum Chordata; class Actinopteri; order Siluriformes; family Bagridae; genus Hemibagrus; species Hemibagrus guttatus. The sequence continues at coordinate 9,744,893 of JAUCMX010000030.1, read as the reverse complement.
AGAGAGAGACAGAGGGAGAGGGGGAGAGAGAGAGAGAGAGACAGAGGGAGAGGGGGAGAGAGAGAGACAGGGGGAGGGAGAGAGAGACAGAGGGAGAGAGAGACAGAGGGAGAGAGAGAGAGAGAGAGAGACAGAGGGGGGTGAGAGAGACAGAGGGAGGGGGGGGAGAGGGAGAGAGACAGGGGGAGGGAGAGAGAGGGAGAGAGACAGGGGGGGGGGAGAGAGAAAATAAACAAGTACTGTTGGTGTGCATAGTAAAGAATTGTGTGTGCATCGGGCTTCAGGGGAACTTTTTGTGTGTGTGTGTGTGTGTGTGTGTGTGTGTGTGTGTGTGTGTGTGTGTGGTGCTGTCAGAGAGAGTGCTCATGGGGATCACTCTGGTCGGATATGAACGAAGGAAATTGGATGAGTATAACTGTGCAAACAGAGCGAGAGAGAGAGAGAGAGAGGGAGAGAGAGAGAGACAAAAAGAAACAGAAAGAGAGAGAGAGAGAGAGAGAGAGAGAGAGTCAGAGTCAGAACCATTCACACACTGCCTCTCTCGCCCGAGGCTGTCCTCTTACTGAACGTTAACACAGCTGTCCTTTCATGTCGACTCAAGCCTCTATTTCCTTTACACACACACACACACACACACACACACACACACACACACACACACACTCACACACACAGAAACTGTGGTCTTCTCCTATTAGTATAAAATTAGCCTGGTAACTAGCACGTTAATGGTGTTTGCTGTGGAACTTTCAACACATCACACTCACAGTACACTCAGCCTTCAGCAGAACACTGTTGCTAGGCAACTATGTTGTAGCTAATTGCTGAGGCTAACAGTTTAGCTAGCAAGCCTCTATACCTGTGAAGGGTTTGCTTTGGATAATTTAAAGTCTACACCACAATAAAAATGACACAGAAATGTTGTGAACATCGACTTTTACCTCAGACCTGTTGCTAAATCACTCAGAAAACACGCTCTTTCACAGATATTAGCTCTAAATACAGTTAGCATCGTCCGCTAGCTACGTCCCCTGTGTTAAAACGTTTATGTGGACACTGTAAAAGCACATAGGCAATAAACCTGCTACATCAAACGTCCAGAATGTCAGCATTTTCCTCAGAACACTTAGCGTGATAACTGATACGCTGTAAATACAGTTAGCATCGACTGCTGACCAGAGGCGTGTTTAGCATGTCTTGATAACATTTTAATGTGTTGTGATTGAATAATGTGTGTGACACTGCATGTGGATAACGGAGTAGTGTGTGTGTATGTGTGTGTGTGTGTGTGTGTGTGTTGCAGCTTGCGATGATGACTGTGCTGGACTCCTGATCAGAGACATGGATCAGTTGCTAAGATTGATCAGCGGTGCGAATCTGACGCTACCCCTCCCCCCACCGTACGGCGCTCTCTACCGCGTCGAGAACATGACCGATGAGCTGAAGGTGTGTGTGTGTGTTTATCGTGTGCATTTTCACTGGCCACCCTAAAAGGGGCGGAGCTTTAGTTCAGAGCAGTCAATCACAAACCTGATCATGTGACACAGCTACTAGCGCTTCGTTTGTCTTCTCATCTCCATGTTGCTCTGTACACACCTGACACCTAGGTGAGAACAAGAGAAGAAGTGATGTCATAACTTGTCTCTGATTGGCTGAACAAATAGAACCTAAGCTCCGCCCATTTTTGGGAATACGGACACCTGAGGCATTGTCTTTAATTCATAAACATCTCTCTCACCCCTTTTCTTTCTTTTTTCTCTCTCTCTCTCTCTCTCTCTCTCTCTCTCTCTCTCTCTCTCTCTCTCTCTCTCTCTCTCTGTAGCACATGCTGTCTCCTCACCGGGCTCCAGAGAGACTCCTACAGTTAGCGGACAGTAATCTTGGCAGTCTGGTCACTGAAATGGACGAATTACTGAGCAGGGTTTGTCCCTTCTGTAGGGAAATGATTTGGGGGCGTGGCTATGTTTCAGCTCGGGTTGTGATGTCACTAACTTAATAAGCAGTGCAACTTCTTTGGACCAATCCTGGCTGATATGCAGATTATTAAACAATGATTTTACTTTTACCCACAGAGTCTGTAGCTAGCTAACATGCACTAATGTAAGTGAGCATAGCATAGCATACCTGAGCTAGCTTACTAGCAGTTAGCGCTAGTCTTTCATTCTGAAAGTTGAATAATTAGCATATATACATGACCGTAACGTTAGTGCACTTGAACGTGAAGACTAGGGATGTGAATGTGGAATTATTACATTTTAATTTCCTTAGCTTGCTAGATAAATAAATATACGCTAATAAATTAGCACGCTAAGCATGGAGCATAATTATTTTCCCATCCGCAGGCCACGAAAGTGTCAGCAGACGGAGAGCAGACAGACTCCGATGCCGAGAGAAGTCACAAACGAGCTGAAGATCTCGAGCTGTTTGTTAAGAACACACTGCTTGCTGCTGAAGGTGTATATACACACACACACACGCATTAAGCTTTTTTCTTTCTATGAATGTGTGAGTCTGCTATGTGTGATAGGTCTTGTCTGTTAATATGTGTGTGTGTGTGTGTGTGTGTGTGTGTGTGTGTGTGTATGTGTGTGTGTTGTGACATTTTAACTGGGCTTATTTAAGAGGCTGCTCCGGCTAATGAAGGCTACACTGCTCTAAACGCTTCATTAAAAGTGACCAGCACCAACGAATGCAGAATAATCCAACCAGGATCCAAACTCACACTCGAAAATAGAATGTGTGTGTGTGTGTGTGTGTGTGTGTGGAGAGAGAGAGAGAGAGAGAGAGAGAGAGAGAGAGAGAGGAATATGCATATCTGTACGAAGATGTGTGTGTTCAGCAGATGGTGCTGCATTTATAGATCTAGCGAACACACACACACACACACACACACACACACACACACACACACACACACCCCTGGATGAAAGAGAGTGTGTGATGTATATTTTGTATCAGAGTTTGATTAAATGGTTTGATTCTGAATTAATCCTCAGTTTCAGAAACTTCAGGACATGTATAGAGATTAAAGCGGCAGTGTGTGATTTCTGCATGTGTTTATAAGCCTGTAATAAGCACACTGTTCTACACACTTCACAAACTCACTCACTAGGTCTGAGTGCTGGGCTGGTGGGCGTGGTCTAATATTCTGTATGACTGACAGCCTTCAGTCTGAAACTCTGCCTCTGATTACGCTCCAAAAATCCCTAATAGCAGCCATGTTAGCTTTCACTATCTAGGCTTCACTCTCTAGTTTAGTTTAGCTAGGTTAGCTTTCACCCACTCACTTTAGCGTTCACTTGCTAGCTTAGCATTTACTTGCTGGATTAACTTTTACATGCTAGCTTAGTGTTCCCTTGCTAGATTAGAGTTTACATTAGCTTTTACACGCTGACTTGGTGTTCGCTTGTTATATTAGCCTTTACATGCTAGCTTAGTGTTCACATGCTAGATTAGTGTTTACCTACTAGATTTTACTAGCTTTTACATGCTAGCTTTGTGTTTTCATGCTAGGTTAGCGTTCACTTGCTAGATTAGCTTTTACATGCTAGCTTAGCATTCACTTGCTAGAATAGCTTTTACATGCTATATTAGCTTTCAAGCACTTGGTTATCTTTTACTTGCTAGGTTAGCATTTGGTCACAAGGTTAGCATTAATATGCTAGGTGAGTTTTCACTCAGCAGGTTGCTAGGTTAGCTTTTAAATGTTAGTTTAGTTGATTAGCGAAAATTAACAATGGTTTAAAACCAAAAGAGCATGGTTTTCCTACAGTTGAAACAAAAAAAGACATGGTTGCTGTAATAAAACCATCACACAAAACTACCATGGTTTTCAAAACAATAGTTAAACATGGTTACTATGGTAACACCGTGGTTTTGACCAAAACCCAGGGTTACTACACTTTTACCAGAAAAAACAAAACATGGTTAATTTTCATAAGCAATGTTCCCATTTGTTGTTAATAGAGATACGTTAATAATAAAAATACAGTACTTACACCTTGGGCCTTTTAAAGGGACAGTACTTACAGTGGATTAAGGGTTTAACCAGTACTTACAGTGGATTAAGGTACAGTTTAACCTTTACAGTTTTGGGTTAAGGTACAGTACTTACACCTTGGGCCTTTTAAAGGGACAGTACTTACAGTGGATTAAGGTACAGTACTTACACTGGCTTAAGGTACAGTACTTACACTGGCTTAAGGTACAGTACTTACAGTGGCTTAAGGTACAGTACTTACACTGGCTTAAGGTACAGTACTTACAGTGGATTAAGGTACAGTACTTACAGTGGATTAAGGTACAGTACTTACACTGGCTTAAGGTACAGTACTTACAGTGGATTAAGGTACAGTACTTACAGTGGATTAAGGTACAGTACTTACACTGGCTTAAGGTACAGTACTTACAGTGGATTAAGGTACAGTACTTACAGTGGATTAAGGTACAGTACTTACACTGGATTAAGGTACAGTACTTACAGTGGATTAAGGTACAGTACTTACACTGGATTAAGGTACAGTACTTACACTGGATTAAGGTACAGTACTTACACTGGATTAAGGTACAGTACTTACAGTGGCTTAAGGTACAGTACTTACACTGGATTAAGGTACAGTACTTACACTGGATTAAGGTACAGTACTTACAGGGTTGGGAAATTTTTAAAGGGACAGTACTTACACTTTGTTTCCTTTTAAAGGTACAGTACTTACACTGGATTAAGGTACAGTACTTACACTGGATTAAGGTAGGGTCATTGGTGGCTCAGTGGTAGGTTTCTCGCCTATCATGCGGAAGGCTCGTATTCGATTCCAGCCAATGCCTCAACCCCAGCCACTGGATGCAGTGCCGGTCCCAAGCCCGGAAAAATGGGAGGGTTGCGTCAGGAAGGGCATCCGGCGTAAAACATTTGCCAAGTTGTTGTGCGGACTAGTTAGTCCGCTGTGGCGACCCCGAACAGGGAGCAGCCGAAAGCAACTTACACTGGATTAAGGTACAGTACTTACACTGGATTAAGGTACAGTACTTACACTGGATTAAGGTACAGTACTTACAGTGGATTAAGGTACAGTACTGACATCTTGGTCCATTTTGGCAGATCCCTGAGTGTGATGTGATAGCCTCAGGCTACCTGGTGCTATTATCTCATCACACTCGCTTGCGCCCCCTGCTGGTGAAGCGGACAAGCAGCAGGTGTGGATTATGGATCGATGTTCGAGTGCTCTTCCTGCGATACCCGGATGTGTAACGTTGAATTTCTTGTCCAATTTGAATCACTGAATTTTCACTGAAGTGAAATAATACACACCCAAATGTCCTGTCAGTGATTAAAGGTTGTATTTTAAAAAGCTGAATATTTAGTATTGAAATTTTAAACAATGCAATTTTGTGTCTCCACTTGAAGAATTCACAGCTTAATGATGCGGCCATGTTGAATTGCAGAACCTTAAAATGCGAGCAGTGTTAATATCATGCACTTTATTTTCCAGCTCCTGTTATTCACCAGCTTTTCTGCGTCAAATACACCTCCCATAGCTTTCACTCAGACTCAGAGAGACTCACCTTATAAATCGGTTTGTAAACACTTCTGTGGATGAGTGACTTCAGCAATCCCTAGCTCCACCCACTGTGTGATTATCCACGCCCTAGCCGAATAAGTCCCCGCCCACTCCCCCTGCTGTAAGCGGTCGTGTGTAGTTGATTATCAGACTGTGAGACTGAGCGGAAGCTGGTTACAGGAAACAATGGCGGATTTTTGATTTCAGCTTTAATGATTTGAGCAGGTGTTTATTTTTAGCCCCTGCACTTAAATGGGTTTATCGTTTTTTCCCATTTTGAAATCATTTCACATATTTTCTTTTAAAGAGCGAGTTAAAGCTGCGTTTAATTCCTCCTCATTTCCATTCCTCTCTCATGCTCTCTGTTTCAATTAAAAGCTCCTGCTTCTTCTTCGTCCTCTGTTTTAAAACCTTTCAACTGATTGGATTCTGATTTCAAAGACTTTCAATTCATTTCATTAAAAATCTGCCAGAATGGAACCGGGATTTCTTTTAAACAGACCTCAAAGGAGAAAAATATTCCTAAATAAATAAATAAATAAAACTTGCTAAGACTTTTTTTTAAAGAAAAGAAAGACAGAAAATGAAAGAGTGACAGGAGAACGAGTAAAAAAGTGACTTCTTTTAATTTAGCTGCACTTTGTTGTAGTGTTTCTGAGTTTCTGTGTGTGTGTGTGTGTGTGTGTGTGTGTAGCTCTGCGTGATAAAGCCCGGGAGCTGAATGCCACTTTGGGTCGGAGAGACGGTGGAGTGGAGAAGAGTGTGAACGAGATGCAGGATGAGATCAAGGCCATGATCACTGAACTCCGCGCACGCCAACTCACACACCCACACACACACACCGTGCAGGACGAACTCAGGTAACACACACACACACACACACAAACCTTTAAGTCCAGAACATTTTATATCATGTGTTAGCTGTGTGTGTGTGATTGTGTGAATCGCTGCCTCTCTCTTTCGTCTCTCCGCCGCATTTCGTGCTTCAGCGAGTCGCGATGTAGCGAGCTTCTCGTTCTTATGTAAAAAATCTTAATGAACTCATTAAACAGTGCCTGAGGTAGGGAAAGAGAGAGGGAGGGGGATAGAGGGAGGGAGGGAGGGAGGGGGGGAGAGAGACACTGATAGAGGGAGGGAGGGAGGGAGGGAGGGAGGATAGAGGGAGAGAGGGAGGGAGGGAGGGAGGGAGGGGGGGGATAGAGGGAGGGAGGGAGGGGGGATGGGGGGGAGAGGGAGGGAGGGGGGATGGGGGGAGAGGGAGGGGGGATGGGGGGGAGGGGATGGGGGGAGAGGGAGGGGGGATAGAGGGAGGGAGGGGGGATAGAGAGAGAGGGGGGGGAGGGAGGGAGGGGGGGGGGAGGGAGGGGGAGGGGGGGATAGAGGGAGGGAGGGGGGATAGAGGGAGGGAGGGAGGAAGGGAGGGAGGGGGGATAGAGAGAGGGAGGGGGGATAGAGGGAGGGAGGGAGGGGGGATAGAGAGAGGGAGGGGGGATAGAGGGAGGGAGGGAGGGGGGATAGAGAGAGGGAGGGAGGGGGGATGGAGGGAGGGAGGGAGGGGGGGATAGAGGGAGGGAGGGAGGGGGGATAGAGGGAGGGGGGGGAGAGAGGGAGGGAGGGAGAGAGGGAGGGAGGGAGGGAGGGAGAGAGACACTGATCTCTTCACATCATATCACTGTGGTAGTACGTCCACTTTATTAACACACCTGGTTACCATGGCAACATGAACAACGACGCCAACAGATGGACCCGAGACCTGTGTGTTGGACCCGTGTACACGACACCCAGTCCTTCACATGTACACACTTACACACACAGACCCCAGGAACCTGCATGTAGTCTGTTTTTAATGAGAACTCAGGAACTATTTAAACTGAACTGAATTTTTCTAAAAAATTGAATGTTTTTCTATATATTGTCAGATTTCTGTCATTTTTTTCTTTTTTTTTGTTCCACATTCTTCTAGGTGATTTACATATATCTTTGTAATATCATATATTATTTTTTTGCAATTTTTTTTGTTTTACAGATTTTTGGATATTTTCTGATGTTTAAAAATATTTTTTCAAAATCTTTTCCTGGGCTTTATTTTATTTTATTTTATTTTATTTTATTTTATTTTATTTTATTTTACTTTATCTTACTTATTTAATTTAATTTATTTATTTTATCTGTTTATTTATCTATTTTTTATCTATTTTTATCTGTTTATTTTTATCTATCTATATTTATCTATTTTATCTATTTATTTATTTTACTCATT
>JAUCMX010000030.1:9684572-9732072 GCA_033459395.1 Hemibagrus guttatus | reverse complement strand
TTTTTACCGTAAAGTTTACAGCACGTCTCTGGATGTTCTTAACTCAGTGTAAAGTTGTAAAGTTTAGTGTAAAATGTGTGTAAGTCTGAATATTACTAACATTCAGAATCTTCTACTGTAAAGTTTACACTGAAATCTATAGGACTGAGGCACCTTTATATAGATATAGATTTTGTTTTCACTGTAAAGTTTTACATTTTCAGTCTTTTTTTTTACTGTAAAGTTTACTTAGGGAAATGATATTACTTATATAATCTTTAAAGTACACAAACTTAATAACCACCAAACAACCTTAAGCTGTACCTTGAAAATTTATGGAGTCAGATTTACAGTAAAGATGAGCAAAGTTAGCAGTTTACAGACTTCTATAAAGATTTTACAGTAAATTGTTACAAATAAATTCTAAACTGAATTAAGAATATGTAGACCATCCAGTGTAAATACTTTTTAGTATTGTGTAGTTTTTATTTTACATTTTATTGTAAAGTTCATTTGTAATATTCATGCATTTTGAATTCACTGTAAAGTTTACTGTAAAATCCGTATTGTAGCATCAGGGCTGCTAACATTGCTAAAGCATTACTCTAAACCTGGCTCCAGCCCCAGATAATTTTATCTTTTTACACTGTAAAGTTTACTGTAAAGTAGTTTGAAGGTTATTAAGCTTTAAAAATATGAAGTTCTGGTTAAATTAATACAGTCCTTGAGATTTGCGTAAAATTTCACTTAATTAAGCATCACTGACATTTGGAAAACGTTTACTTTCTTTCTCTAAGATTTTTTTTCTATAATCTCTTAAGATGTCTGTTTATGTTCTTACTGTTTTAGTAAATCTTACTGTAAACTTCCTGTAAAATCCCTGGTGTATCTCCTCTCAGACACGGCAGCTAAGCTCCAGGCCACAAAGCAGAAAGCAGGTAATGCTAATAACACAGCACTTGAGGTTCTGGCTCGACTCAAAGACATGAACCAGAACCTGATGGGCCTGAATCGGAACTACAGCAAGCTGAAGGACGACATCAGCAAAGCCAACAACCTCATCCAGGACCCTGAGAAAAACAGTACGTCTTTTTTTTGTAGCTGTTACTTTAAGCTCAGATAAATTTTCATACCTTGCAATTTTACAGATCAGAAACCAGCCTGTTGTTTAAAGGAACAGTGTGTTGACTGGAGCAGTGATTTTAAATGAAATAAATGAACTCGAGCTCCAGCTTTTGTTGAACCTCTTTTTTTCCAGGCTGCTTCAGATTTCATTTATATTTCAGAATGACTCTAAAGTTTCCCTGATGTACTGTAGAACTTCTCTTAATTGCTCTCCTGTCTTTAAATCTTGTGTGATTACGAGTCTCAATGTGTCTCACGATCATATTTTTATCCTTCTTCTCCTCCCACATTTTATATTACAAACGTCAACAGCAATAAGTACGTATTCCAGTTCCTATACCTCCATCTACAGCATGTTCCACCCTCCACATCCACGCCGACGCATGCACATCGCTCCGGCTGACTGAGCTGCTCTTTCTTCACATCTACATTTCTATTTTTTTCCCCCAGCAAAGCTATAAAAGTCACAAATCCCGCTAGGCTAACATATACGCTTTAGCTTAAACTATGCTAATTATGAATACACGCTTACCCTGCTTTCTAGTGCTGTTTTTAACACGTCCTTACCAACTTCCCTCTATACTTTATTCAAGCCCCTGGTCTAACCCTGCCGATCATCTGAAAGACCAAGAGCTAAAATAATCTCTAACGGCTCTTGGGTGGAGGTTAGTGTGGGGGATGAACAGAACTAATCGGTAACTTTCTAGAGAAATATACAACTTTAAAAAAGTCATAATTTAGGTAAACGTTTTAGTTTTCTTTTATAGTATTTAAAAATTTATTTATTTTAAGAAAATTATTAATTAAAATTGACATTCTCTTAAAATAATTCATTATGTTAAGAAAATTATTTTAGTTGTTTATTTATTTATTTATTTGCCATTTTTATTAGAATAGGTTAAATCTCAAAATAAGTTCAGTAATCTTTATAAAAAATAAATAAATAAAAACAAATAATCGGAAATCATTGTGTAGCAGTGAAAGGTTCGATATAATTCCTGTATTTGGGATGTTTCTGTTCTCAGTGGTACAATCTTACGCCCTGTTGTGCAAGTCGAGGGTGTGGTAAATATCTGAGCACAGGTTTAGTGGTATCTCTGCAATCCCGCTCTCTTTCTTTAACAGCTCGTGCTGAAAAAAACTCAAACTATAACGCAGTAACATTCCTATCCGTCCTCGCTTTGCCCTCTCAGATTGTTTTAAACGCTTTCTAACGCCTCACTCTTTGTATCTACCTGCCCGTGTGTGTGTGTGTGTGTGTGTGTGTGTGGTTAAAGTCCACGCAGCCGGTGCTAAAGTGAAGGATCTGGAGGATGAAGCCGAGCGGCTGTTGGAGAAGCTGAAGCCGATTCAAGAGCTGCAGGACAACCTGCGGAAAAACATCTCTCAGATTAAAGAGCTCATTAATCAGGCTCGCAAACAGGCCAACTCTGTGAGTCCTGAACACACACACACACACACACACACATACATATATATACCTCCAACGTTTTAATAGCTGTTGGATGGAAAACTCTTAATATAATCTCAGATTAAAGCAGTGATACATTCTTAATGAGAAACAGCAGGTTTTAATATTATATTACTTTAAATTCAGCTTTTTTTTCAGCTTCAGTAAAAAAACACAGTTGTTGCTGCAGTACCTGCACAGAGCACTAGTCGCAGGTCCTTCTCTAGCTAGCTCAACTAAAGTAGCTGTACACGCTGCAGAGAATCAGCAATAACACAATAAACAAAACAAACACTGCAAGAAGCGAGAGCGAAGATGAATTAGTGATGTTTCTCCTGACTGGCAGAATTATTCTTCTTTTCCCCGCACACTCAAGTGTGTAATTAGATCGTTACAGACCTGTTACAAAAAATTATTTAAGATGCCTTCTTCTGAGACGAGCCACAAATCCAGCGTGTGTTTTGTCTCGCATTCAGCTAGATTAGCTTTCGTTTGTTTTGTTTCTTATGCAGTTACTTTAAAAAAAATAAATTAAAAAAAAATGACAAAAAATCCCAAATTTCAATCAGTAACCAGAGACAAAAATAGACGAGACACAATTTGAATTGTTAAACTGATCACAGCTAATGTTGAAACCGCATGGCCTGGGTTTGTTTGTTTGTTTGTTTTCTATTTTCATGTGATAGAGCATAGCGTAATGCTTGTTTTGTATTTAAACATTTACTACTATCAATTATTGCTGTTAAACATCTTAAATAAAATGTTAAGATAAATAGCTACGCATTAAATTCACACTCTACTCAGTGTAATCCGACTGAATGGTTACTATAGCAACCAATATGGCCAATAAAAGCCACAACGCTAGGAACAAATAGATCTACTATGTATAAAAAAGCTGGATTAGATTCAGTGCTGCTGCATAAACAGATATGATCGGTGTTATATATCAAACTTCCTGACCTTTGACCTCCAGATCAAAGTGTCCGTGTCGTCCGGGGGAGACTGCATCCGCACCTACAGGCCAGACATCAAGAAAGGACGCTACAACACCATCATCCTGAACGTGAAGACGCTCGCCGCAGACAACCTGCTCTTCTACCTCGGCTCGGCCAAATTCGTGAGTAACGAAGCACGTGGACCAGCTTCACGTGACAAACACACGCCTGAAACACCACGTGTTTTCATCTTTATTTCCTGTTGATTCTGTTCATGAAAATTCAGGTGTTTGAGGTTAAATTTGTTAACACCGTGAAAAAGGGCGGGGCCATGTATGAGCTTCTGGGGCGGGGCCATGTATGAGTTTCTGGGGCGGGGCCATGTATGAGCTTCTGGGGCGGGGCCATGTATGAGCTTCTGGGGCGGGGCCATGTATGAGCTTCTGGGGCAGGGCATGTATGAGCTTCTGGGGGGGGCTATGTATGAGCTTCTGGGGCGGGGCTATGTATGAGCTTCTGGGGCAGGGCATGTATGAGCTTCTGGGGCGGGGCTATGTATGAGCTTCTGGGGCAGGGCATGTATGAGCTTCTGGGGTGGGGCATGTATGAGATTTGTTATGTCACTACAAACAGCTGAACAGTTCTGAACCAATCACATCTGATATGTAAATTACTTGAAGACAAAGTGGTAAACTTTTAGACACCTAACTGGTGAGAGAACCAACATCATTATTATTTATTGGTACATACATTCTGATCTCACACACCGTGAAAGAAAGAAAGAAAGAAAGAAAGAAAGAACATTAGTCTTGTAGAAAACAAAATAACAATTCATGTTCAGTAATGATTAATAAGAATGAAATATCCCCCCGTCTCTCTAAACTGGGAACGGAGAAACCTTATTATCACTCGAACATCAGCAGGAGGAGTGTGTGTTTCCTCACGACTGCTTTAATGAGGAAACATTAAAATGCACATCGTGTTTATTACTTCAAATCCACAGATAAGCAGCCATTACCTGCGGCTAAGAGGGAAACAATAAAAGCTTATTACTGCTTCTTTGGACCTAATACAATACACACACACACACACACACACACACACACACACACACACACACACACACACAAAATCCCACGAGAAGGTGTGTGATCAGGGCAGTGAGGCAGCAGCAGCAATTAGCCGGGAGTTTAAACTGAGGCTGTTTCACGCTGATTTCCCATGAGACATCTCAAGTACACACACACACACACACACACACAAAATACACACTCTTGCTTTGCCACTGGATCAGTGTGTATGTGTGTGTTTGCGTGTAGGTGGATTTCCTGGCAATCGAAATGAGGAAGGGCAAGGTGAACTTCCTGTGGGATGTCGGGTCAGGGGTCGGCCGAGTGGAGTATCCTGACCTCACCATTAACGATGGAAACTGGCACAGAATCGAAGCCTTTACGGTACACACACACACACACACGTTGTGTTAAGTTATACATATATATATACACACACACAAGTTTTTAAGCTAGGAGTTCCATAAGACTGACACACCATTTTCCAAAGGCTTAAAGTGATGGAGGGACAAAAGAAAGTAATGTAATAGAAATAATGGACAGTCACAGTAATGAATCTCAAAGGATGGCAGAAAGAAGGGAAAGAAAGAAAGAAAGAAAGAAGGAAAGAAAGAAAGAAAGGAGGAAAACTGAATATTATCACAGGCATAGCTCAGAAAAGATGTTCTAATATGTGTGTGTGTGTTTCAGTGTGGGTCTGAATGGCAGTATTTCCGTTCGGTCCCTCGAGGGCCCCAAAGCGGGCATCGTACCCACCTGGCAGAGTGCCAGGTCACCTGAGAGCTACACGGTGCTGGATGTGGATCAGAACGCTTACCTGTTTGTAGGAGGAATGTTGGGCAGTGTAAAGGTACACACTGCACACAAACACACAACAGTGGAAAGTAAGGGAAGAGAAAGAAGGAGTGAGAGGTGGGATATAGCAGAACAGTAAGCTAAGGGATGTGGAGGGTTGGGGAAGAATTAGCAGAAAATTGATAGGTAAGGTAAAGACTGGAAGAGAAGGTGAAAAAGCACCTTTATTTTTTACAAAAAAAAGTGGAGGGGAGGGGAGGGGAGGGGAGGGGGGGAAAAGAAGTGGAAGTAAGGCCTGAAATGGAAGAAGGTGAGAGAGATGGAAACAACAGAAGGGAAAGACAGGAAGAGGGAGTCAGGAGTAAGGAAAAGAAAGGTAAGGGGATGGAAAGGGAAGTCATATCCAGATTCATGGTCGTGTGTGTGTGTGTGTGTGTGTGCGTGTGTGTGATGGCAGAAAGCAGATGCGGTGAAGACTATCACATTCTCCGGCTGTATGGGAGAGACGTACTTGGACAATAAACCGATCGGATTGTGGAACTATAAAGAGAGAGATGGAGACTGTAAAGGATGTGTGGTCAGGTATACATACTTACACACTCATGGCTAGGGTTTTAAACACTGCCGAATTTATAGAAACTGATGTGTGAGTGTGTGTGTGTGTGTGTGTGTGTGTAGTCCTCAACCTGCTGACTCTGAAGCTGTGGTTCAGTTTGATGGTGACGGTTACGCTGCAGTCAGTCGTCCAGTCAGATGGAACCCCAACAGTTCCACAGTGACGTTCAAGTTCCGCACTTTCTCCACCAGTGCTGTGATGATGTATCTCGCCACCAAGGACATGGTAACATACACTTTAGTTCACTTTATTAACACATGTACAAGCAGCTACCCCAAACTCTGTCTCTTTGTGTCTATCTGAGCAGAAGGACTTTATGAGTATCGAGCTGAGTGAGGGTCGTGTCAAGGCCAGCTATGATCTTGGTTCTGGTACTGGCTCTGCCCTCAGCCAGAAACGACACAACGATGGACGATGGAAGTCACTCACCATGACTCGCTCCAAAAAACAAGGTAATTGGAGCTGAACTTTACTATTGGTCCAAAAGGTGTTCAGTAATTAGGGTTTATGGTTAGGAGTTAAGCTTAGGGTTAGGATTTAGGGGTTAGGGTTAGAGTTAGGAGTTAAGGTTAAGGTTAGAGTTAGGAGTTAAGGTTAGGGTTAGAGTTAGGAGTTAAGGTTAGGGTTAGGAGTTAAGGTTAGGAGTTAAGGTTAGGGTTAGAGTTAGGAGTTAAGGTTAGAGTTAGGAGTTAAGGTTAGAGTTAGGAGTTAAGGTTAGAGTTAGGAGTTAAGGTTAGAGTTAGGAGTTAAGGTTAGGGTTAAGAGTTAGGGGTTAAGGTTAGGGTTAGGAGTTAAGGTTAGAGTTAGGGGTTAAGGTTAGGGTTAGAGTTAGGGGTTAAGGTCAGGGTTAGGAGTTAAGGTTAGGAGTTAAGGTTAGGGTTACAGTTAGGAGTTAAGGTTAGAGTTAGGAGTTAAGGTTAGGGTTAGAGTTAGGAGTTAAGGTTAGAGTTAGGAGTTAAGGTTAGAGTTAGGAGTTAAGGTTAGGGTTAGAGTTAGGGGTTAAGGTCAGGGTTAGGAGTTAAGGTTAGGGTTAGAGTTAGGGGTTAAGGTTAGAGTTAGGAGTTAAGGTTAGAGTTAGGAGTTAAGGTTAGGGTTAGAGTTAGGAGTTAAGGTTAGGGTTAAGAGTTAGGGGTTAAGGTTAGGGTTAGGAGTTAAGGTTAGGGTTACAGTTAGGAGTTAAGGTTAGAGTTAGGAGTTAAGGTTAGGGTTAGAGTTAGGAGTTAAGGTTAGAGTTAGGAGTTAAGGTTAGAGTTAGGAGTTAAGGTTAGGGTTAGAGTTAGGAGTTAAGGTTAGGGTTAAGAGTTAGGGGTTAAGGTTAGGGTTAGGAGTTAAGGTTAGGGTTAGAGTTAGGGGTTAAGGTCAGGGTTAGGAGTTAAGGTTAGGGTTAGAGTTAGGGGTTAAGGTTAGAGTTAGGAGTTAAGGTTAGAGTTAGGAGTTAAGGTTAGGGTTAGAGTTAGGAGTTAAGGTTAGGGTTAAGAGTTAGGGGTTAAGGTTAGGGTTAGGAGTTAAGGTTAGGGTTACAGTTAGGAGTTAAGGTTAGAGTTAGGAGTTAAGGTTAGGGTTAGAGTTAGGAGTTAAGGTTAGAGTTAGGAGTTAAGGTTAGAGTTAGGAGTTAAGGTTAGGGTTAAGAGTTAGGGGTTAAGGTTAGGGTTAGGAGTTAAGGTTAGGGTTAGAGTTAGGGGTTAAGGTCAGGGTTAGGAGTTAAGGTTAGGGTTAGAGTTAGGGGTTAAGGTCAGGGTTAGAGTTAAAGTTAGAAGTTAGGGGTTAGGGTTTAGAGTAAGCCTCCTGATTTTTGTCCAGCTAACAAAAAAAGTTTGATTCTATAAAGGTTAGGTATTCTCTGCAAAGATTCAAAAATAATGCTCCTACTGATCTTGAACTTGGGGTGTGCAGGTAGCTTCAGTTGTGGCAGTTCAGGTCCAGGAGGGTTAGAGTGCCACATTGTGACATTTACAAAAAGACCCTAACCCTAGCCGCTAATGCTGTTGATTGTGAAAGATGTGAAAAAAATGTGCAATCTGCATAAGGTTCAACATCTAACATCCTCACCTCTCAGCCACTGTGCTCATCCTGGACATGGACACCAACGAAGAGGAGAAACTTTCCATACATTCTCAAGGAGGAGCAACAGGTCTCAATCTGAAGGAGGATGAAAGGATCTACTTTGCCGGTTTACCAACCATCGGGAACTACAGGTAAAGGCCTTTAGCTAACAGGGCAGCAGTAGCTCAGTGGTTAATGCAACACAGCACCACCGGGCTGCCACATTTGTTTTGGTGAGCGAGGCCATTACCTCAGCTCTACAGTTTATTCTATCTCAGCCAAATGAAGTAAATGTATGGTGTTGTTGTGGGACCAGTGGAAGCTTGAGGCAACTGGATGATAGTTCAGTCTGTTTCAGCAGATGAGCAGAAGGTGGGGTCAATCCTTCATCGAGATCACCACCTAAAAGTTCTAGTGACTAGAGAATGCTCTGATATTTTTGGAGAACTTTACACTGTTTATAAATGGAAAATTCACCTGTAGCACTCAGCGTCATGTTTAGGAATTGACACTGGAAAGATAACGTGTTCTAACATATATTTATTGTTTTTTTTCTTTGTTTGTTTTCAATAGCAAATCCAGGTAAAGCTCTTCCGATGTTTAAGACTTGCTTTAATGCTTGTGCTACATGTCATAACAAATATAACGCTAGAATAATCATCTTCTCATGGTGTACTTTACAACTGTAACACACTCTTGTTTATCACCTGCTCCTAAGGCATACTCAGTATGGCGCTAAGGTACACTCTTCTGTCTCTGATGCTGACAAACTCTAACTGCTTTCATTAGGCTTAATCTTAAGATGAATATATGTATGATGTAAAACTGTATACACTCACTAAACTGTATGGAGGTTTAGAGAGAGATCATCTGTTATGTTATGAAAATAAAATTCCTGGAAAGGACCGAGCCCTGAAAAATGTGGGCTAACCCGGTCACTGTAGATTGGGGGTGTGTGACCAGAATAAAAGGGGAACAGGAAGTACTGAAGGTATATAGGCAGGAAAAGATGAAGAACAGCTCTGTATCTCTGCGTGTGGTATTTCAGGCCCGAGGTGACCCTGAGGAGATACGCCGGGTGTATGAAGGACATTGAAGTTTCCAGAACGCCGTACAACATACTGAGCAGCCCAGACTACACTGGACTAACCAAGGGCTGCAGCATAGAGGTCCCTCCCTTCTTCTTTTTCTTGTAAAACTTTCTGTATGTCATTTTTCTGTCTCTGTAACCCATTTCCCTGTCTCTCCCACGCTGCAGAACATCCACACGGTCAGTTTCCCCAGGCCTGGATTTATGGAGTTGAGTCCGATGGTGTTTGATGTCGGCTCGGAGATTACGCTGTCCTTCAGCACCAAGAATGAAAACGGCATCATCCTGTATGGCCGAGGAGGAGTGACCACTTTGACTCATCTTACCCAGAGCACACAGAACATTCCGAACCATAACCGTTTCCAGAACCCAGGCCGCAAACGCAGGCAGACCGGAGAGGTGAGGGATAAAAATTGGACTAATATGCAGATGATGAGGAGAAACAGACAGAAATAGATGCAAAGATTAAGAAGGAGAGAGAAAGTGAGAGCAAGGCATACAGAAACCCGAGCAAAACTTAAAAGATGGAAAAAGAGAATCAGTGAGATGGGAAAAGATGATCGGTACGCCAATGAAGAGCAAGAGATAAAAATCTCCTTAAAAAGACTAGAAGAGAGAGACAGACAGACAGACAGGAATACATAATCAGACAAGGATGGAGAGAAACAGATAGAAAGATTGATGGAGAGAAAATGTGAAAAAAAGGAAGGAGAGAGGGAGAGGAGGAAGATAAGTGTCTGCAGTCCTCAGTTCACCATAACAGTGATGAAGCCAGAGGGTTAGCACTGTGTCTCACATGCTATAAAGGAGATTGATGACGCACCTGTGTGTGTGTGTGTGTGTGTGTGTGTGTGTGTGTGTGTGTGTGTGTGTAATTGCTTCTGGCCGATATAAAACAAAACATACTCTCTCTCAAGACCAGCGGCGCAAGGATCGGTTTAATTAAAATATGACATCCTACGTCTCTTTCTCTAATGCCTCTCTCTCTTTCTTTATCTCTCGCTCTCTCTCTCTGTTTCTCTCGCTCTATCTCGAGGGCATCACATCAATTACGTGGTGCAGGTCGTAGCTTTAACCTGCTCTGCCTCCCTCCCTCCCTCCCTAACACCCTCCTTCGCTGCCTCAGTACGTCCCTCGCTCGTAAAAATAGATTTATTCTACACCTCATTGATGGATGGGGTCCAATTTGCACCAGCTCCTCGCGGGACAGCGTCCGAGAGCGTCCCCTTTTTGAAAATCATTATGGGGCTTAAATGAAGTGGATGCGGCCAGGGGTTGTATCCTGCTTCCCTTTTTTATTTTCTCCCCTTTTTTCCTTTATCGCTTGTTTCTTCCATGAGGGCTTTTGAGAATGAAACCATGCTTGTGCATACCCTGCTGTAATTCTGGATCTACTCGAGGAGCGTGTGTGTGTGTGTGTGTGTGTGTCTGCACTCAATCCTGTTGGAAGACACACACTCTACTCTTCTAAGAGCTTTCATGGTCAGTCCACCATGCTCCTTTGTACGTTATGTTAGATTAGAGCTTTAGATTACTTGTGGTGAAAGTTATGGTTTGAGAAGGTCATAAAAATCAGGATCATTACAGGATTCTCAGACAGACAGGACATGACCATGAGATCAAGTTAAACCGTAAAGGAGCGCTTTATTTATGTGCAGGGAAACAACAGTGGACAGAAGGTGGATGGTGGAACACAGTTGCTCAATGTGATGGTCAGTTCATAAAGATGTGCATTTCAGGGCTGCAGTCACTTTCTTTAAGGTGTGACATTTGTTGTTTTTTCTCTTTTTCCGATGTCACGAAGGGAAGACACCACTGGACATTATCGCTTGGCTTCCCTTTAGCTATCTTAGCTTCAGTTCTTGAAAGGGCAAATCCCATTACTCCCAGAGTCTGCTATATTAAGTCAGAACTCTTGCAAGGATACTAGTAGCATTTTGATTATTGGCAAGAATTAGGAGTCTGTCCATCAGAGGAATGCTGTAGGTATCAATGTGTGTGTGACACCTTATTAAGCCTATGGAGGTCTTAGACTTCCATGACTTGCTTTAGCACTATCACTGTAGTGTTGGACCAGAGGAGCTTGTCTAAGGCCTGACATTGGGTCTTCAGAAAGGCTTGGTGATGTCCAGTGTGTTGGACCGTGTTCAAGTAGGGGCAAGGGTGAACCATTTGCTGCAAAGTTCTTCCAATTCTAGCTGTTTGTCACCAAGACCAGAGCCAGGGTTCCTCTGAGCCTCTTGTAGACCTAGTCCTTGAGGCTCTAAGCCTTCCTAATTACAACAGTGATTGATGTAGGACCAGTTCTGTCTGGTTAATGATCCAGATCTTATGTCTGTGGGTATGTCTGTTGAGCTCTATATGCTGCACTTTGCTGAACCCTGGTTGACTGTTGCCTGAATGGCCAGATATCTGATTCTGACTGGCTGACTCTGTCCGACTGTCTTTCTTTCTGTCTGTCTGCCTGGTTGTCTATCTGACTCTTTGGCTGACCCTCTGTCTGGCAGTCTTTCAGTCGGCTGGGTGTCTGTCTGACTCTTTGTCAAGCTGTCTTATATCTGGCTGGTTGCCTATCTGTCTTTCTTATTGTCTGTCTGACACCCTGCCTGTTTATCTCTCTGGCTGTCTGTCTGTCTGACAGTCTGATTGGTTCTCTGTCTGATTGATTCTGTCATTTTTAAGAGGTTCTATATAGATTTAGTCTCTGTGTTAACCCTGTCTGTCTGTCTGTCTGTCTTTCTGTCTGTCTGTAGCCGTATGTGTCAGTGCAGTTGAATAAGGGAGCTCTGGAGGTGCTGGTGTTCAGCAGTGGTAGGAACCCTCGCCGCACCATCAGAAAACTTGATGGAGGGATTTTACACGACGGACTCGAGCACTCACTGCGCCTCCGCCGCCACTCAGGAGGGTGAGAGAGTCATTCATTCACCTTCTACTTATCTTTCTCTGTCTCAGATTCCTTCTCTATATCTCACTGTCATTATTATCTTTCACATTTTCTGTATTTTTCTTTTTTTCTTTCTTTCTTTCTTTCTTTCTCCTCATTGCTTTTTTTCCATTTGCATTTCAATCTTTTCTCTCTCCTTCTGTCTCACTTTCATACTCTTATTGCAGCAACATTTGGACATTGACTGTGTGTGTGTGTGTGTGTGTGTGTGTGTATTAGCTTATTCTCAGTACAGGTGGATGAAGAGGAGCGACTGGAGCAGGCATTACCCAATGATCAGCCAATCATTATTCAGAGGCTGTTTGTGGGCGGAGTCCCGGCTGATATGGCAGGTGGGCTGCAGAGACCTGGTCTGCCGTTCGAGGGCTGCATCTGGAACCTTCTGATCAACACAATGTACATCACACACACACACACACACACACACACACACACACATATTTATTCCTCCTGTCAGAGAACATTGATTTTTAACAAACATTTCGTCTTTAACTTTATCTTATTTCTCGGGTAAAACTTTACACCACACTCTTTACCTTTGGAGATTTGTAGATAATGGTCTATAATGTGATAAACCAAATTAGCAAGCGCCTCTTCACACCTCCACAGAGCCAGGCTGGTGGCCATATGCTTTCATTACTTGGCTATACATTAAACTTACAAAGTCGAGAAACAGAGAAACAGAGAAAGGTTAATAATATTTTGTATTTTTAAAGACTTCTTTTGTCACTCAGACCTTCTGCTCCCCCTACTGGACACCCAGCATCACAGCAGCCCACGGGTAAAAAGCCCTGAAAACATTTTTACTGCTGTAATAAACTAATCGAGCTGTGTATCAGGGTCGATAATAACATGCTGTAAATCCGATGAGCTACGTTAGCCATTACTGCTGTACACACAGAGGAAGGTGCAATGCTGTGTGTGTGTGTGTGTGTGTGTGTGTGTGTGTGTGTGTGTGTTTCGTGGTTTAAAATGAGACGTTTGGCCTATGGCGCTGTTTTGAGGTGCAGTCATATAAATGAATCGCCAAGTTTTTCTTTCGCTAATGACGAGTATGAATCTCTGTCAGAAAGCCCTTGACCCCAGTGGCAGAGCGTTAAACGAGTGTGTCCTTGCTCATAACCGTGGCCATTATTCACTAGTCGCTCTGGTGTGTGTGTGTGTGTGTGTGTGTGTGTGTGTGTGTGTGTGTGTACGTGCGCTCACACTGTGTAGCAAAATCAACCCCAAATCCAGCCCTCGATATGATATGATATAAATTAACCAGTTCCCTTTCATCTGCTAGTTATTAACAAGTTTATGCTAAAGCTATCTTTGCTATTCTGTAGCTGGCTAATCATTCGCTAGTTATTTGGTTAATTAGCAATTTGCATATGTGAAAAGTAACAAGTAATCACATCCGATTTTGTTGCTGGCTAATCATCTGCTAGCTACTTGGCGAGTTAGCAATAAGCATTGTATGTTTAGCTAAACTCATAGTTCATTTGAATGCTAATTAGCATAAAGGTCTTAACATCAGAATCTCCAAGAAACACAAAATTGCTAAACACTTTAACATTTCAAAGACTTTTAACCAAACCAAACTTTTAACCCAAAGCTGTGTTAGCTAAAGTTAACAGTAGTCATGGAAATGGTGTAGTCTGTTAAATAAATCAGTGAGAAAATTATACAAATTGAGACTCCTTATGTTGAGACATGCTAGCTAGTTTACTAGCAGTTAGCTTACATGCTAATGGACAGGTGGTGTTTCCTATTTGCATGCTCATGCATATTCAGATCTCCTTTTATTTTTTACTTAGGGGAAATAAAGAAGTACATTTTTTGTATGTAATTCTACAAAAACAGCCCCATGGACTTCTCCCAACCGGTGGCCTTCGAGAACGCTGAAATTGGGCAGTGTCCTGATTTAGCCCCACCCCCTCCTCCACCAGCTCCAGAAGAAGAGGAGGAAGAGGAAAAAGAAGTGACTCCGCCCAAAATACCTGTAGTGAGACCACCACTACTTCCACCTTCCACTGTACGTCCTGACTGAGGCATTGTGGGTAAAAAAAAAAAAAGTGGTCAGTGTGCTGGAGAGCAGCAGCAGCAGCAGCTGCTGCTGTTGTGTGTGTGTGTGTGTGTGTGTGTGTGGTGGGTGGGTGGGTGGGGGGGTTTTGGGGATGTGTGTGTGGGGGGGTTGGGGATGTGTGGGGATGGCTATAAAAATGGAGCACTTTTCCAGGCCATTAGCCTCAAAGATAGGGTGATGACAGGAGTTATATATCGAGACGGATAGTGAGACAGAAGTGGAGTGAGATGGATGGAGAGAGACGGAGAGTAAAAGCTAAGCTATGCTACCTCTTCACCTCTTCCTTCTCTCGACCTGACGCTAACAGCGCTAACGCTAATGATGATTGTGCTTCTCTTGCTGCCTCATTAAGCAGCTTTATCACCTTAAGCAGCGTTTGCTACAAGCAGCTCCTCGGTCAGGAAGCCACGCCCACTCTGAGCTCATCTTAGGTGTTTTACATATTTATTTAGCCAAGAAAGCATTTTTTTTCCCTCTGTGCCACAAAATGTCTCACTGACTAACTTTGCAGAGTTATTTTGCTACATTAGCTTATGTTTGAGCTGACTTCTAGCATTTAAACATAATTACATCATTTATCTGGTCGATATCTAGGAGATACATTAGCCAAGTTTTGCTTCAAGCATTTTCTGTCTAAAAAAATCATTAGCTAAATTAGCTAGCAAACATTACCTTTGCTAAGTTTCATTTGTTAAGCAGCTAGCTATTTTTTTTTTTTTTTTTTTCATTTTTCAATCTTGTCTAGCATGAATTTAAAAAAATCATTAGCTAGCTTATTTTCTTTGCTAAATGTTAGCTAGTCAGATTAGGCTATTATCTAATGTCACTAGATGAATTATTAGCTAGGAAAGTTAGCTAGCAGTGTTTCTGTGGAAATGTTAGCTTGCAGTTTTACACGTGTTGCATTAGACCCTCAGTCTTGTCTAGTAATAATTCAAAATAATTTGCTATTTTTGCTGTAAGCATTTTCTGTGTTAGCTTCTTCTATTTTAGCATCTGTTGCTTTATTTCTTGCTCTACAGTCATATATAAATATCTGAGTGCATGATGGAGCATTGTTTTTATTTCATCAGTTATTAAGACAAGTTGAAACTATTCATATTTATTATAATCTAAATTCATAAACAATGTCTTTAGGCTAGTCTTTAGGCTAAAGATGTGAAATAAACGGCTAACGGTGATATAACATGCTACTTCAGGAAACCTACACAGATCTGGTCATCAAGTGTGTTTTACTGCCTGAAAACAGGATAATGCAATAACACCTTAATAACTGATGAGATTTAAATAAACCTGAGCGTATTTCAAGCTGCTGCATGATGATGCATTACCCTTTCACCCTGCTGCTTCTAGGCCACGCCTCCTGCTGATGTCATCACCATCCCTGCTGTGCCTGATGGCCATCAAACAGCGGTACTGCTACGCTAACACACACCTGCACCACAAATTCTTGCAGAAATATATATAAAAAGTCATAGAAAATAAGTTTTAATGTTCTGTTAGCAGATAAAATGTAAACAGATTAAAATGGGTCCCTTTCTAACTCAGTGATTAAACTTCCTTTATCTAGAAAACACCGAGCAGCAGACATGTTGTGTACTCTTACGCCATCTACAGGCAAACTGCAGCACTGCGCCTTCAGAGCTTTCCACAGGAGCAGTGGGATATCCCACACTAATCTGAATGACATTCTGTTCCTCCAATCACGCAGGTGTCCTGTGTGGCAGAGGCGGAGTCTGAAGTGCTGCAATTAGCGAAGCAGTTTGGTCTCTCAAGGAACAGCCACATGGCCTTCGAGTTTGACGATAGGAAAGTGAAGAACAGGTGATCATCATCATCATCATCATGACAGTTCAGTCTAGCAGCCTGTGGGTTCTTTGAAGTAGAACTCCTAAGGTTCCTCCTGAGGAACAAACCAAAGTGCTTCATTTAACGTTTTAGGAAGCTGAGAACTTTGCTGATGAAACCCAGGATCTAGTCATCAAAAAAATTGCATTCTAAATGATAAGTACCAGTCATATTCCAGTATGCCAATGACTTCTAATTTACATATTCCACAAATCTGTATTTCTTGAAGTAGGTAAAGGTATCGTTATTGATGATTCTAATAAACCACAAACCATGTCAACATGGCAACATGTAGCAACACACTGAGATTTTTCGATGTAAATCTGTGTGTGTGTGTGTGTGTGTGTGTGTGTGTGTGTGTATATGTGTGTTTAAGCCTGATA
Source organism: Hemibagrus guttatus (assembly GCA_033459395.1). Classification (NCBI taxonomy): domain Eukaryota; kingdom Metazoa; phylum Chordata; class Actinopteri; order Siluriformes; family Bagridae; genus Hemibagrus; species Hemibagrus guttatus. Next base: position 9,715,726 of record JAUCMX010000030.1, on the reverse strand, counting down.
CTGGAGTTTGAGCTGAGGACGGAGGCGGAGTCAGGGTTGGTGTTTTACATGGCCAGAATAAACCACGCAGACTTTGCCACGGTGCAGGTGAAGGAAGGAATGGCTCATCTGAGCTATGACCTGGGCAGCGGGAACACGTCTGTCAGCGTCCCGCGCATCATCAATGACGGACACTGGCACAAGGTTCGCTTTTAGAATAATGATGAATTTAATGTATTGAGATTTTCATATTTGCAGTACTTCCTTTTAGTTTAGTCATGCGTGTTTATCTGAGACTAGAACTGTTTTTTTTTCATGTTTGTCAAGTCAAGTCAAGAAGCTTTTATTGGCATTTCCACCACATATACAGTGGGGCAAAAAAGTATTTAGTCAGCCACCAATTGTGCGAGTTCTCCCAGTTAAAAAGATGAGAGCGGCCTGTAATTTTCATCATAGGTACACTTCAACTATGAGAGACAGAATGAGAAAAAAAAATCCAGAAAATCACATTGTCTGATTTTTAAAGAATTTATTTGCAAGTTATGGTGGAAAATAAGTATTTGGTCAATAACAAAAGTTCATCTCAGTACTTTGTTATATACCCTTTGTTGGCAATGACAGAGGTCAAACGTTTTCTGTAAGTCGCCACAAGGTTTTTACACACTGTTGCTGGCAGTTTGGCCCATTCCTCCATGCAGATCTCCTCTAGAGCAGTGATGTTTTGGGGCTGTCGCTGGGCAACACGGATTTTCAACTCCCTCCAAAGATTTTCTATGGGGTTGAGATCTGGAGACTGGCTAGGCCACTCCAGGACCTTGAAATGCTTCTTACGAAGCCACTCCTTCGTTGCCCGGGCGGTGTGTTTGGGATCATTGTCATGCTGAAAGACCCAGCCACGTTTCATCTTCAATGCCCTTGCTGATGGAAGGAGGTTTTTACTCAAAATCTCACGATACATGGCCCCATTCATTCTTTCCTTTACACGGATCAGTCGTCCTGGTCCCTTTGCAGAAAAACAGCCCCAAAGCATGATGTTTCCACCCCCATGCTTCACAGTAGGTATGGTGTTCTTTGGATGCAACTCAGCATTCTTTCTCCTCCAAACACCACAAGTTGAGTTTTTACCAAAAAGTTCTATTTTGGTTTCATCTGACCATATGACATTCTCCCAATCCTCTTCTGGATCATCCAAATGCTCTCTAGCAGACTTCAGACAGGCCCGGACATGTACTGGCTTAAGCAGGGGGACACGTCTGGCACTGCAGGATTTGAGTCCCTGGCGGCGTAGTGTGTTACTGATGGTAGCCTTTGTTACTTTGGTCCCAGCTCTCTGCAGGTCATTCACTAGGTCCCCCCGTGTGGTTCTGGGATTTTTGCTCACCGTTCTTGTGATCATTTTGACCCCACGGGGTGAGATCTTGCGTGGAGCCCCAGATGGAGGGAGATTATCAGTGGTCTTGTATGTCTTCCATTTTCTAATAATTGCTCCCACAGTTGATTTCTTCACACCAAGCTGCTTACCTATTGCAGATTCAGTCTTCCCAGCCTGGTGCAGGTCTACAATTTTGTTTCTGGTGTCCTTTGACAGCTCTTTGGTCTTGGCCATAGTGGAGTTTGGAGTCTGACTGTTTGAGGTTGTGGACAGGTGTCTTTTATACTGATAACGAGTTCAAACAGGTGCCATTAATACAGGTAACGAGTGGAGGACAGAGGAGCCTCTTAAAGAAGAAGTTACAGGTCTGTGAGAGCCAGAAATCTTGCTTTTTTGTAGGTGACCAAATACTTATTTTCCACCATAACTTGCAAATAAATTCTTTAAAAATCAGACAATGTGATTTTCTGGATTTTTTTTCTCATTCTGTCTCTCATAGTTGAAGTGTACCTATGATGAAAATTACAGGCCTCTCATCTTTTTAAGTGGGAGAACTTGCACAATTGGTGGCTGACTAAATACTTTTTTGCCCCACTGTAGCTGATGCAGTACAGAGTGAAACGAAACAACGTTTCTCCAGGACCCTGGTGCTACATAAACAACATACAACATATAGTTACAACAAAAACAACAACACAGAGCTAGGGCTGGAGTTTGTCCTCGCTACATAAAGTGCAACATGTGCAAACAGTGCAAAGACAAGACAGTGCAAAAACAGGAAGTACAAAAACAACACAAGACAGGACCCATAGTGCCGAAAACACGTGCAACAAAACAAAATGGAATGTGCAACTCGAGAAACTGTAAAACCAGGTACCTAATAACATATATGTTTGTAAACATATATAGCAGCATGACAATGTGGATTGTGCAAAAATGCAGTAGCAGCGGTTGAAGTGGTGCGAATAAAAAGTAAACATTTATAGTGTGAATCAGTTCACATAGGGGTGTGTGTATGTGTGTATGAGAGAGTGGATGCAGTTTCAGTTTGGGTGTTGAGGAGCCTGATGGCTTGAGGAAAGAAACTGTTACACAGTCTGGTTGTGAGGGCTTAAATGCTTCAGTACCTCTTTTCAGATGGCAGGAGAGTGAAGAGTGTGTGTGAGGGGTGTGTAGGGTATGTACACGTGTATGTCAGGGGTGTGTGGGGTCACCCACAATGCTGTTGGCTTTGCGAATGACTCCAATGATCTTCTCAGCTGTCCACACTATCCACTGCAGTGTCTTGCAATCCGAGATGGTGCAATTCCCAAACCAGGCAGTGTCGTTTTTGCTGATGAGACCCACCATGGTTGTGTCATTGGCGAACTTGATGATGTGGTTGGAGCTGTGCATTGCTGCACAGTCGTGAGTCAGCAAATTGAACAGCAGTGGGCTGAGCACACAGCCCTGAGGAGCTCCAGTGCTCAGTGTTGTGGTGCTGGAGATACTGTTCCCGATCCGGACTGACTGAGGTCTCCCTGTCAGGAAGTCCAGGATCCAGTTGCAGAGGGAGGTGTTCAGGCCCGGCATGTTCAGTTTCTCAATCAGGTGCTGAGGGAAGATTGTGTTGAATGCTGAACTGAAGTCTATGAACAGCATTCGTACGTATGAGTCCTTATTGTCCAGGTGGGTGAGGGCCAGATGGTAGGTTGTAGTGATGGCATAATCCATGGAGCGGTTAGGATGATACGCAAACTGCAAGGGGTCCAGTGAGGGTGGTAGCTGGGTCTTGATGTGCCTCACGATGGGTGTGAGTGCGACGGGACGATAGTCATTGAGGCAGGAAACCATAGACTTCTTTGGCACAGGGACGATGGTCATTGCCTTGAGGCACGTAGGAACAATGGCACAACTCAGGGAAATGTTGAAGATGTCAGTGAAGACATCCACTAGCTGTTCTGCACATTCCCTGAGCACTCTGCCAGGAATGTTGTCTGGTCCAGCAGACTTCCGTGGGTTAACTCTGCATAGAGCTCTCTTCACGTCAGCCGTGGACAGACAGAACACCTAGTCGTTGGGAGGAGGGATGTCTTCGTGGCCGCTACATTGTTCTGTACCTCGAACTGAGCGAAGAAATCTTTAGCGCGTCTGGGAGGGAGGCGTCACTGTCACAGGCAGGTGATGTGATCTTGTAGTTCGTGATCACCTGGATGCCCTGCCACATGTGCCAGGAGTCTCCACTGTCCTGAAAGTGCGCACTACGCCTCTTTGATGGCTCGGGACAGTTTGACCCTTGCTGTTTTTAAGGCCATCTTGTCCCCTGCTCTGAAGGCGGATTCTCTCGACTTCAGGAGAGCACGCACTTTTTGCAGTCATCACGGCTTGGGGCGTGTGGTGATGGTCTTGGAGACGGTCACGTCATCGGTGAACCTAGGGGCCAGCTTCATATTTTCCACCCCCAAAGGGATATGATGGGTCAACAGCCATGGTTGTTGTCCCACCCTGTACAAAGGGGCATTAGATAGTTTCTGAATGGCAGATTTTCTCATACGATTGCACTGACCTAAATAACCGGGCTCAGGCTCGTTTCCAGGCTAGATAACACCGACCGTACAGCTGCTCTGACAGAGGGTACAGAAGACTCCTTCTCCTGGCTCTCAAAAAGTGGTGGCTGGTACACATACACCACTTGAGCACGGAGATGGTCAGGAACATAACAGTTTATCCCTAGGGCAGGCTGATGGAGTGGAAGGGTGGTAATTGAGGGCCCATTGTTCAATGTCTAGCTTGGAGATGTTCAAATGGGCAGAGTGGGGAAGAACATATTCAGGTTTGGGTTCATTTTCAGGAAGGTTGAAGTGTTGGCTTTAATATTCTTGGAACCAGGTTGAAACAGAGAGACAAGTGCTAGAACAGGTTAAGCCCCAGGCGAGTATCTTGCCTGTTTGCCAGTCTATGTGAGGGTTATGTTGTCTGAGCCAGGGGATACATGATACTACATGAAGCTGGGGAGAGTTGATCAGAAAAAACTATATGAATTCCTTGTGATTTCCTAGTGACATGGTGATGGGTTCAGTTAACCGCGAGCAGGGGTGAATAATGTGATTGTCTATGGCGCGTACCTGAAGGGGTATCTGCAAATCCTGGAACCGGAACATGGTCTACTGCAGAGTCCCTGGCTTTTACTGGACACTCCTTCAACCAATGACCTGACCCTCCACAATACAAACAGAGATTATCTTTAAAATGTTTATTTCTCTCCTCTGGGGTTATTTTGGTCCTGCCAATCTGCATAGGCTCCCCTAGATCAGTGGTTCCCAACCTTTTTTCCAGGAGATCCCTATTTTAACATTTAAAAACTTTGCCGACCCCCGATACCCCTACCCCACCACCACAACAACAAACACACTAGCAGATGCATTTCATTTAGTGATGCAGTCAGATATATTTTTATGCAAAAAATGCAATTATTCATAAGCATTTTTTTTTCTTTCCAGCATGTTCCATTTTTGTCTTAAATTATGGAAGTATAACAGTGGCAAAAAATTGAAAAAATCCAGGCATTAATATTCAGGTTGAAAAAATTCAGGTATTAATGTCCAAGTTGACAAAATGCAAGCCTTCAAATTCAGGTCGAAAAAATTCAGGTCTTAACATCCAGGCTATTACTGGAAGAGCAATGGATTGCCGATTTCTCGGGCCCGTATCGCAGTGCACTTTAAAGTGTGCATCCTGCTCCCTGTGCAGTTTACTCCGTGGGGAACCACGTGCCGATTGGAACGCGGCTCTTGTAATTCTTCTTCTTCTTCTTTCGACTTTTCCCTTCCCGCCATCTCTCTCCACCTATCCCTATCTTCTGCATCCTCAACACTTGCACCCACTAGCTTCATATCCTCATTAATTCCATCCATATACCTCCTCTTTGGCCTTCCTCTTTGCCTCCTGCCTGGCAGCTCCATGTCCAACATTCTCCTACCAATATACTCACTCTCCCTCCTCTGAACATGTCCAAACCATCTTAATCTGGCCTCCCTAACTTTGTCCCCCAAACGTCCAACATGAGCTGTCCCTCTGATGTACTCATTCCTAATCCTGTCCAATCTTGTCACTCCCAAAGAGAACCTCAACATCTTCAGCTCTGCTACCTCTAGCTCTGACTCCTGTCTCTTCCTCAGTGACACTGTCTCTAAACCATACAGCATGGCCGCTCTCACCACTGTCCTGTACACCTTCCCCTTGATTCTCGCTGATATTTTCCTCTCACACAGAACTCCCCACACCTTTCTCCACCCATTCCAACCTGCCTGCACTCGCTTCTTTACCTCTTTCCCACACTCTCCATTACTCTGGACTGTTGACCCCAAGTACTTAAACTCCTGTACCTTCTTCACCTCTTCACCCTGTAACCTTACTGTTCCACTTCCCTCCCTTTCATTCACACACATGTACTCAGTCTTACTACCACTGACTTTCATTCCTCGGAACGCGGCTCTTGTAATTAACCTGAGTTAATTGAGTTAAATGAGTGAATCTTGTAATAATGTGTTATTTTAGACACAAAAAAGACAAAAAAAAATTAACAGTACACTAAAATAACTCATACTGCCCTGTTAATTAATAAAACTAATTTAACTTACCCCTTGGTCCATTGTCTTCACAGCCTGGTTCAGGTTTTGAATTTGTGAGGATGTAAAATAATGAAGATTGTATTTTTTTGTAAATGCTGTAAGGATTTTTTTCATTCAGATCAAATTGCAAAGCAGAAAAATTCAAACTTCTTTTTTGTGACAAGTTTTCATTCAGTTCATGTGATTCAACATATTTTGCCTTCAGGAATTTTGGCACAATTATACTTCCATATTAAACTGATGAACAAATAACAGAAGCAAATTCTAATTTGTTAACGTAAATATTAATTAATCAGAGAAATCATGTTATCAAACAAATGTATACATTTTCACCTTTACCTTACAATGTGTAGCTAAAACATGCGGTTGTTCAGTAGGACAGTTTTTTTTTTTTTTGCAAAAGCAGGCTCTACTTTTTAAAAATGCTGAACAACGGGAGCAAATTAAAATCTATTAATCTGAACATTAAATAATCAAAGTATTAAAGTATAAACTAAAAATTAATCTAAAAACCTGTAAAAACTAAAAATATACATCAATTAATAATACTACCAAATCAATTCTATTTCCATATTTTAATTATACATATGTCTCTCACCATAGATTACACACTCGATTCTCACCTTGTGCATTGCTCCAATAAAACCAAATTCAAGATAACTGTCCAAATAAATCCTTGTTTTCTTTTTAGCGCATACATTATGCTTTACCGCGTCTTTTTGTTTGTCCTGTGTATGTTCTTTTTAAGCTGCGTCTGTCTATTCCCACTCTCGCGATACACAGCGTGAAATTTGCGATGTTAAGGAAATTACTACTCCTATGTTAACCGTTGTTAAAATATTACAAATCAAATTTTTTATCAAGCTATAATAATAATAATATAACATAAAAAAATCTTGTAACCCTAAAACTAGAGTGAGCTCGGCAACCCCCCATTAATTTTTAGCAACCCCCAGGTTGGGAACCACTGCCCTAGATCACTTATAATTGGAACTGAAGAGCGTGGAGCCTCTGAAACAGGAATAACAGTGGGCTGGGTATTAGAAGAAGGTCTGGGAGTACTCACAGTTCTGGTGTCTCTCTCTCGATTTCGCTCCTGGATTCTGAGGTCGATTCTCACTGCCATCTCTATTAGCCCGTTTAAATCAGATGGAGGATCTCGGGCGACCATTTCGTCCTTTATCTTATCAGACAGACCACAATAAATCATATCTATCAGTGCCTGTGAATCCCACTTACAAGAGGAGGCCAGGGTACGAAACTCAATAGAGTAATTCAGAACAGATCGATTACCTTGCTGTAATCTAGCCAGTTTGTGAGCGGCTTCAGAGCGGGGCTTGGTGGGGTCAAAAGTTCTTTGTAACTCCACAGCAAAAATATCGAAAGAAGAGCAGGCTGCAGAATCACTGTTCCACTCAGCTATTCCCCATTCTTGAGCTGGACCAGACAAAAGAGACATAACAAAACCCATCTTAGAATCATCTGTGGGAAAAGCAGAAGGTTGAAGCCTGAACTGGATGCGGCACTGAGTGATCTTCTGAGGGTCTCCAGAGAAACATTCAGAGGTTGTGAGGAAACTGAGAGTGTATTAAACTGGTCCAATAATGCCTGGATTTGACGATCAAACGTGTCGAACTGAACAGAGTGTTCATTAAGAGTACCCTCAACCTTTGTTTTCCACCCTCGGTTATCTAAGGAGTCCATTCTGGCCAGATCATACTGTAATGCTCTGAGCGGTGTTTTGAGGACTCTTTAAAACTCAGTGATGACACCAGGAGTAAAAGAAGATAAAAGGTTTATTGAACAATAAGTTATTGAATAAACCATCTTCAGGGTGAGGGTTCTTCAGCGTGCAGGTGGTAACAGCAGTGGCCTGAACACAGGAGACAGAGGTTAGTGCAGGATATCAGAATGTGGCAGATACTCGAACAAATGGTACTCACTCGTCAGTTTCTTGGAGAGTGAATCCAGAGACGGTAGTGAAGGCGTGCTGAGGCTGAGATCAGGTGAGTGAGTGCTGAGGAAATCCAAAATGGTGGACAGATAAGACTGGAGTGGAGGCTCCCAAAATGGCGGACAGGAGAGTGAAGGCAAGGGTAACAAAGAGGCAGGTAGACAGGCAGACAGGATCAGGCAGGTAGACAGGCAGACAGGATCAGGCAGGTAGACAGGCAGACAGAATCAGGCAGGTAAGACAGGCAGACAGAATCAGGCAGGTAGACAGGCAGACAGAATCAGGCAGGTAGACAGGCAGACAGGATCAGGCAGGTAGACAGGCAGACAGGATCAGGCAGGTAGACAGGCAGACAGAATCAGGCAGGTAGACAGGCAGACAGAATCAGGCAGGTAGACAGGCAGACAGAATCGGGTCTAATAATACAGACAGGTATCAGTCAGAACAGGCTTTCAGGTTATTATCAGGATCCAGGTCTTTATCTAGAAACAGTTCCAGGGTCTATCAGGTACTCACGACTTGCAGCGATCAGGCAAAAGATAGGTCAGAAACATAGCGGGGTTCAGAAGCACACAGGATAACAGGTCAGGTCCAAGTCTCAGATTCAGATGCAGATTTGAGGTCAGGCTCAGGTTCAGGTTCTGGTTCAGGAACAGGTTCTCAGGTTCAGAATCAAGGATCAAAATCAAGTTAGCTACATTAGCAAAACTAAAGAAGCAAACCTCTCCAAACACAGTGATAGCTGATAGTTGATTTAGAAGTATAATGTGTGTGTATGTGTGTGTGTGTGTGTGTATATGTAGATTAAAGTGCGTAGGGATAAACAGAGAGGCATCCTGACTGTAGACAGCCGTTACATCAAACACACCATCAGCCCAAAGAAAGCCGACATCCTGGACGTGGTGGGGACGCTGTACGTGGGAGGACTTCCTCTAAACTACACCACCAAGCGCATAGGACCGGTACTGCACACACACACATACACACACACATACACACACACAATTTTCTGTCCATCAAAAGATCATTACAAAATCAAATAACATTCTTGTATTGCTATATTGTGCTGTGTGTGTGTGTGTGTGTGTGTGTGTGTGTGTGTGTGTGTGTGTAGGTGGTGTACAGCATTAACGGCTGTATCAGAAACTTCCGCATGACGAATGGACCGCAGGACCTGGAGAATCCGAGCTCCAGTTACCGCGTCGGCTCGTGTTTCACTAAAACGCAGAGCGGCTCGTACTTCAGCGGCACGGGATTCGCTAAAGCAGGTTAGCGTGGTCCGTGTTCCAAATCACACACTGCACTATTGACAAGTGTGTAAGAATAATAATACACAGCCTTATAAAACAATGGCTGAGTCTCAAACCACAATAAACTCTTTACAGTGAGCACCTACAGAGTCGGCAACGACGTGACTGTGGAGCTGCAGTTCCGCACCAGCACCAGCACCGGAGTTCTGTTCGGAATCAGCAGCCAGGTCATGGACGGACTCGGCCTGGAACTCCTCAATGGCAGGGTGAGAGAGAGAGAGAGAGAGAGAGACAGACAGACTTACAGAGAGACAGACAGAGAGGGAGAGAGACAGAGACAGACAAAGACAGAGAGAGAGAGAGAGACAGAGAGAGAGAGGAAACGAGAGGAAAGAGGGAATAAAAGATGTTAAAAACATTTTTAGGGTTGTAGAGACTGAATAGAGTCTCTGAAATAGAGACTGAGAAAGACAGACTGAGAGGTGAGACAGGAAAGAGGGAATCAGGAAGAAAGTTAAAGAAAAGAAGAAAAAAGAAGAGCTGAGAAATAAAGGAAAAGAGAAGAAGGAATGAAAGGATGGAAAAAGAGTGAATGTAAGAGTTAATTCCGTCTCTGTCTTTCTCTCCAGCTCCTCTTCCACGCCGATAACGGAGTGGGGCGTGTTACTGCCATGTCCCAGGGGGCGGAGCTCTGTGATGGACAGTGGCATTCCGTCACCGCCCACAAACTGAAGCACCGCCTGGAGCTGATTGTAGATGGCAGAAAATCTGAAGCAGCCAGTCCAGACGCAAGCTCCGCGTCTGCTGACACCAATGACCCTGTCTACGTGGGCGGATACCCTGGTGCGTCAGTCAAACCGTTGCTATGGTGATAGTATGTTACAATTTAGAATACTGTGAGGAAAAAATGGTAAAATTCAGGTGAATGAGGCAGGACACAAGCGCTTGCCCATGTCACAGTCCATTGCAGGGGTCAGTAACAGGAAGGAAGGCTAGAAATGATAATGAGCCTTAATAACAATCCTGAAGAAACTCCAGAGTCATGAATTCGTCTGCCCTTCAGTCGTATTTATTTACACACCGTCTTTTCCATGAAGTGATGGTGACAAATCAGTCCATTTGCATTTGCTCTGCCCTCTCAGATAGACACACCCCCAAATTACATATTCATTAAGACAAACGTACAAAAACAGACATGATTCGACTAGGAAATAGAGCAAAGCTAATATTGTATTTCTCTCCCTCCTGTGTGTGTGTGTGTGTGTGTGTGTGTGTGTGTGTGTGTTACAGAGGGCCTGAAGCAGTTTGGTCTGACCATCAACACTCCGTTTAAAGGCTGCATGAGGAACATAAAGCTGATTAAAGCAGGAAAAGTTCTGGAGGTTCATCTCAACAAAGCATTGGAGCTCAAAGGGGTCCAGCCTCTCACGTGTCCTGCTGCCTAAACACACACACACACACACACACTTCTCTCATCTATCCCCTTGTCAAGAAACACCAAATCATTATGATTTTATGCTGTAGTCTTCTGAAATGAACCCAAATTAAATGTTTTGTGTGTGTGTGTGTGTGTGTGTGTGTGTGTGTGTGTAAAATCACACTTGGCCTCCAGGTTGCAGTGATTTTAGAATTAACACACAGTTTATAAACTGCTTAAGTGGCTAATGGTGACTGTTAGAATCTGTCCACTCTGACGGTCACTGATTTTATTCAGCAAGGGTTGTGTAGCTGTAGACACAACTTTGTCACATTACTTAAGCACCATTTCAGGAGGTTTGTATTTTCACCTGAATATAAATAAAAACCACTGTGTGCTTTTACTTCTCATTTCTACGTCTTTAAAAACAATATACTAATTTCTTTTTCTTGGATATAAACTGACTCCATCATATTTCTGTGTGTTTTAACATCATTGATCAGATATATTTAAAACACAACACATTTTAATATCAGTAAATCCGTACAATAAATAAGAGTAATAAGAGTCGGATTTAGCTCCAATTTAATTAACGAAGTCCTGTGGAAAAGTCATTAACCACGCCCCTAAACCACATTGACTCCGCCCCTACAGCTGAACTTTTCTCACAAATTTAGACAATTACACACAGAATGTCTAGTTTTCTACTCTCATTAAAGATCATCTTTTTTTTAAACTATTATTTTAACCTCACGTTTTAAAAAAGGAATCAAAAAATAAGTTAAATTCGGCCTTTATTTATTTTATAAAATATTAGTGTCATTAGTGAAGGAGCGCTGATGAGTCATATGCCATCAGCAAATGTTTTTTTTTTTATTCACAGCATTTTTTGTTTATTTATTTTGTTCTCTTTAATTAGTTGATCTTTTGACATTACAAGCTCTGGGAGTCTTTTGTTCCAGCTGTTTGTTCCAGCTGTTTGTTCCACATTGATAGGGATATTTAGGAAATAGATTTAATAGGAAAGAAAACAAAACAGTAACGAACGTTTTAATAGCCATACAAGCTTTTAAAAATACATTTAACAGACATTTTATGTATTTTAAACCTTCTAGTATTTACCGAATCCGGTATTAAAGGAATCGAATCACTGAATGAGTCGAATCAGTAAAATGAATCATTACCCGAATGAATTAGCTGAGCAGAGTGACGGACTAATACTACGGCGAAATAAATCGAATTTCTCCACTGTGGACTAAAATGAACTAATATCACTATAAAGTGTGCTGAATAGACAAACGTTTTGTATTTTTAATTTGGACAGCTTCCACCTAACAACTAGAAAAAGCACAACAAAATGTCTCCTCCGGCTGTGTCACACTAAAATCAGTCCGGACTACAACACCTCACTGTTATTAGAGTAACGACTGATATTTAATAAAACTTAATATCTAAGCTAATAATAGCTCGTCTCTATCGTCGCTAAATGATAAATTTATTACCACAACATCTACAAGACATTTGTATCCGCAATACTTAGTGAAATAAAATTACTGCTAATAATACGGCTCTCTTTGTACACAGGTTTTCCACGCATGCAAAGATAATTATTTAGAGTTCATTAAAGGAATAAAGTACATTATTATTTTCAGTTGACTTCATTAAAGGAATAAAGTACATTATTTGAGATTTACAAGTCTTTACACAGACTTATTACCAAGTTACAATCAATATTACAGTCATGAAGCTTTAGGGAAATACTTACAGTCATTATGAGGACTGTGAGGTGCCAAGAAAGCAGTTTTCTGTCTTTAGGGGCTTTTAAATCTTTTCAGGCATATTTGTGTAAATTCTGCCACCTGCTTTTGAGTGTGTCTTAGTAAATGGTGTTTGTGATACATTAGTGAAGTTTACAGCTTTTTAGTGTCATTATTCTAGATGCTAATTAGAGGCATTGGTGGCTCAGTGGTAGGTTTCTTGCCTATCATGCGGAAGGCCCGGGTTCGATTCCAGCCAATGCCTCTACCCCAGCCACTGGATGCAGTGCCGGTCCCAAGCCCGGAAAAAATGGGAGGGTTGCGGCAGGAAGGGCATCCGGCGTAAAACCTGCGCCAAGTTGTTGTGTGGACCAGTTGGTCCGCTGTGGCGACCCCGAACAGGGAACAGCTGAAAGCAACTTCTTCTATTCTAGATGTTAATTGGTTAGCTTGTTTGATTAGAATGCTAATATACTGTATGATGGCTTGTAGCTGCTTTACATGTCACTATTATCAGGTATTATTGCTAAAGATAATACAGTGTGTGGATATGAATTAACTGAACCTTATTTTGTATTTGTTAGTATTATTTCCGTTCTGTTGTCGGAGTGTGAATGTGTATGTGGAGACAATTTGTGGCATATGTGGAGTAAAGGCCTTAACTGAGAGTATAAAGCACTATGACGTACCAACAAATCCCCAAACTTTTTATTATTTACATTTATACCAGTACAGTGTTTTGTTAAAATCTTAAAGACCATAACACATTTTCCTTTTTTTTTTTTTGTATGTTACGTTATATAGTGTGGACTATAATCCTCAACTGATTCTAAACCCAGTGTTTAAATGATTTAACGTTAGAATTTCACCACAGTTGATGATCAATGAAGAAATATGCATCAATTTTTTTCAAGACCATTAAACACAACAAACAAATTTCTTATTCTGGATCACACAACCTCACAGCTGATGGAATACCAACCCAGAACCCAGCGTATAGAGGCTGAGTGAATGTGGTGCGGACTCTGTGGAAAAGTCTCATGGTGTCAGAGACGCTGTAGAAGGACAGAGTTCCTGCACTGTGATCCAAATATACACCGATTCTGGAGGATGATGGAACTCTGAGATCAGTCTTAATGTTGTTGTGATAGAAAGAGAGAAAAGAAGCAGAACAGTAGAGACTCCAGGACTGATTGTTGCGTCCAAACACACACTCATCACCCCGTCCTTTCCTGCTGATGTCTTTATATGAGACTGATATGGATACACCCTCACCTTTCCACTCCATCTCCCAGTAACAGCGTCCACACACACTCTCCTTACACAACACCTGAGTGAAGCACTCGAATCTCTCTGGATGATCAGAGTATGTTATCTTCTTCCTAGTGTATCGCGCCGCTCTGCTCTTCTCAGACAGTTTGATGTTACAGTGTGTGGTGTTGGAATCCAGAGTCAGATAACAGAAATCTAAAATAAAAAGAGAAAAACAAACTGAACAATGTCAACATGTTGGGTTTAATTCACACAATATGTGAGGAGTGAGACAGCTTTTTGATGTACATTTCAGAAAATCTTCTCTGCTTTCTGGCCAGGACGGTGAACTTGTCTGATAAACTGCTGCAGCTGAAATAGAAGCAAAGACAAACCTGTATTTTAGTTAAAGTATGTTGCAGCAAACTGCCTACAAATATTAATCAGGAATAAATAAAGATCTGAGCTAGTAACCTTGCTAAAGTCATACAGATCAAGTAATCAGCTTTACTTAAAAACAGGGCATAAAAATATATGGCTGTTGCTGAGCGAGTAAAGACATCCATCATTGTGTTTCTCCAGCAGGAGCAGCTCCTCTTACCATGTGGAGGGATTTTGTTGAATTCCTCCTCACAGAATTCCTCCTCACAGAATTCCTCCTCACAGAATTCCTCCTCACAGAATTCCTCCAGTCTCTTCTTCAAAACTGAGAGAGAATTTCTCACTCCATCAAATGACAGATGTTGAGGGACAGTGATGCTGGACGTGTCAAACTCTGGTCTGTTATATGGAGGAGACCGACGTCCAGAAGCTATAGTCTAGCAAATGGAATGGAAAGTTAAACAGTATGCATTAACAATGTACTGCTAGAATGAATTATTGTACACTGACTTGTACACTTCAGTGCAGACTAATGCTTCAGCTCATTTTTATATCAATCATGAGAATGGGGAAAAATCTCAGTGTCCTGTGATCTCTAGTTGGTGGCAGATGAGCTGGTTTGAGTTTTTCAGAAACTGCTGAATATCATTACACAGAATGGTGCAAAATAATCAAACTTTACAACCAGAATGAACAGAACTGGATCTCAGAATACACAACACACCACAGCTGACAAGAGACCACATCAGCTGTTGGCCAAGAAAAGGAGTCTGAATCAGCAAAGGGCAGCACAACTTTCTTTTTAACATTTATTTAAACCGCTTATTATTAACCGGTATTTTGTAGAAGTATATTCTTGTCTCTATCAAAAACATATACTTATGTTAGTTTGCTAGGACTTTCCACTGGCATGACACAAGGCTCAATGCTGGGTCCTCTTCTGTTCTCCTTAACCCTAACCCTAACCCTTTACTCATGCTCTTGACATCATTTCCTGACTTGTGTTTTTAGATCACTGCTATGCTGATGACACTCAACTCATCCTCTCCTTTTTTGAGACACTGTTTCTTCACAGATCTCAACATGTCTGGTAGGCATCTCATCATGGATGGCATCTCATCATGGGTCTTCTGAATTCAAATTCCCACTTCTGTCTCTAAAAAAAGTATCAGCCCATTTCTTTTGACTCAGGTGCTGGTTCAGAACTTGTCATTTAAAGACTGGGCTACTGCAGCTCACTCCTGGCAGGTCTGCTCATATAATGCTACTGTGATATGTCACATTGGAAAGGATCATCAATGCTAAGTCTATTAGGAGATGCAAGTTAACTATCACAATAAACCAGACAAGTTATGACATAGAACACCTTCCTCAGACAGTGAGTGTTACCTGGAGGAAATGGACGTGATCGTGTGTGTGTGAAAGCTGCTCCAGCTCAGTGACTCTCCTCTGAAGATCAGCAATCTCCTGCTCCAGTTGATCCAGGAGTCGTTCAGCTCGACTCAGTTCAGTCTTCTCCTGAGCTCTGATCAGCTCCGTCACCTCCGAGCGCTTTTTCTCCATGGAGCTGATCAGCTCAGTAAAGTTCCTCTCACTGTCATCTACTGCTGTCTGTGCACTGAGCTGTTAGGACACACACACACACACACACACACACACACACACACACACACACACACACACACACATTCTTACTGGGACTGTAAATGACTGGTTGTCCATGTTGTGTGTGTTTCTAGGAGCAGCTCTGTCTCTGCTCACTGATCACCTTTATAGTGTTCACAGTCTGTTTCAGCTCCTGCACCTTCTTCTGCTTCTCCTGGATTCTCTGCTGGAATTTCATCTGCTCCTCCTTTAACTCACTCTGAGGACACACCATTAAAATTCCTGAGATTATAAATTATGAGCTTGGTCATTTCTCCCACTTTAAGATCTTATAATGATTCCCACTCATGTTCATGCAGCTCTGCCTCCAGGATCTAGGGTAGTCTGTAAAGTGTCTGTGAAATGACTGACAGAAAGCAGATCTAAGACCTTCTCCAAACTGTTGCCTCGCAATTGTCTGGAATGTGTTTCTGCTGTAGTAAGATTTAGTTTTCAGTAGAAATAAAGGGTTTAACCTAAACCAGTTTCAGGGTGACAGTGTGCACACAGCACACAACAGGACTTTGGTCCTCTTGATCATTTGGGATGCTTGATCGAGGGACAAGGTTTTTTTGCCCAAACTTACAAGTGCTCTTGTGTCTGAATGGTGACAAACCCCCACTTCCTAGTTGCAACCATGCGATGGTTAAGAATGCACATGTGTGAGAAGGTGAGGTGTCCACATACATTTGACCAATGAGATGGTGGCAAATTGGTGTAAATGGAGTTAGAGTTCCTCTTGTATTACTAATGTAGTTGGCTGTTATGTAAATAGCACAGGGATATTTTTAGTGAGATGAGCATGCATACAATGTGATCGTTTGTTCACGAACTTGTCTGACCAGATTATAACCAGCACTGAATGATGAACTCTTAACTACATCATAAGCTTTTACATTTTCCTTTGAAAATAGAATTCACACAATTTTATTAAAATAAGTAGGATTTGATTCTAATTGAAAAAATTTAGTTCTCACCTCTTTCTCAGCTCTTTGTACTGCAGTTGTGACGGTGTCGTGTCCTCTGTGTTTATCCATCACACAAATAAAGCAGATGCAGGTTTGGTCAGTACGGCAGTAGATCTCCATCAGCTTGTCATGTTCAGAGCAGATCTTCTCTTGTAGTTTTTCTGAGGGTCCAGTTAATGTGTGTTTCATAAAAGCAGGAGATAGATAATGAGGCTTGAGATGAGTTTCACAGAAAGAAGCCAGACAGATCAGACAGGACTTGACAGCTTTGTGTTTTCTCCCGGTGCAGAAATCACACTCCACATCTCCAGGTCCAGCGTAACAGTGAGCAGGAGAAGCAGCTTGGACTTCAGTCTTCTTCTTCAGTTTCTCCACCACTTCAGCCAGCATGTTGTTCCTGCGTAGAACAGGCCTTGGAGTGAAAGTGTCTCTGCACTGAGGACAGCTGTAGACTCCCTTCTGATCCTCCTGATCCCAGCAGCCATTGATACACACCTTACAGAAACTGTGACCACAGGCGATAGTCACCGGATCCTTCAGGAGATCCAGACACACTGGACAGCTGAACTGATCCTGATCTACTGAAATACTGGCCTCAGCCATTTTTCTCAGACTCTGAGTGAGAGAGAGAGAGAAGTATGCGGATCCCAGTTTCTCAGAAGGAACTTTCAGAGTGCGACAGAGAGAGTGGGTGGAGCTACGAAGTCTGAGGATGTTTAGATAATCTTCATGACTGTGAATAATGTAAGGTGTTGTGTGTCATGTCATCAGCTTCTTCCAGTTCTTTAAATAAATAAATAAATAAAGAATATATGAATTGGTGTATCTTTAAACATACACTAAACCGTGACCTTAAATAAATGAATTTTAATGCTGGCGTCTCTCCAGTCATGTCATGGCACTGAGTCCATCACCACTTTCTTCACAGACCCTCATTCACTCGACTCTGTCCACTTACACTGTATCAGCTTTAGCTCTATGAGTGTGTTTATGCTAACCTTGGGTGGCTGCTGCTGTTCCACAACATAACATACACCTTGCAGATAAAGGAACCGTCAGAAACTGCGGCATTGTAAAATTCAGGAATCTCTAAGAGAGGTTGAAACTTTCAGTGTTTCACTGTTTAAATTCCTGAGTAAGGTGTGTTAGAATAGGTAAGTAGAAGGGTAATTAAAGTACAAAGACATTTAAAGCAGACAAGCAAACTAATCCAAATGTGTGAAGCAAAGGCAAGATAAAAAAAGATGCAAAAGAATAAAGAGCAAGATAAAACAAGTATGAAAACATAGATGTGTTCTCCTGGAGGCAGAACTTCAGCCAGGAGGATGCATGAAGCTCTTTGCAGAGGAGGAGATCAGGGATGTCTTGAGCAGGTACACATATCACTTGGCACTGTACCCTTCCTACTTGTTGAGATATGGGAAGTTTCAATTATCTCTCACTGATTTAATGTTATTGACAAGGAACTGTCTCTGAAATGCAGCGCAGCTGAAGCTATGATTGTCAGAGACATCATGGCATGCACAATGAGTGAAGCTCCTCAGATAGCACAGGGATCTTCAGATGAGAGGCCACATGTGATGACAGCTGCAGTGGGCACCACATCACACCAACATGGATTTATGATCTTGAAATGGACGCTAAATGCTTTGTACTGTGCCACTGCTCCTGCAGACTGAGGAGATGCTTTTTGGACTCAATCCAAGTAAGAGATTACTCCAGCTGATGAAGAACACTGATGGCTACTGGCATCTCATGTCTGAGCTCAGATGATGACCGGTCACTCCAACACAGTGAGATGGAGAACATATAGGCTGAGGCTCTGCATCACACTACGGCCACAGTGTGAAGCCAGCTTGTCTGCGAGAAGCTTCCTGAATCATCTCTAACCAATTATTAAAGGACAGGAAGAGGTTTAAGTCTGTTTTAAACCAGATCACGTAAAGAGAGCAGATCAAACCCTCAGCCAGAAGTTTTGTTTTTGGTGATAACAGTTTTATACAGAACTTCCACAGCATCAAGTCCACTGTGAGAAGAAAAACTCATGTTTCAGAATGTTTTCAGCCATGTTTTTAGCTGCATTTTTAATGGCTGCCACATGTTGATGGGCAAGTCTGTAGGTTTGTGTTGAAAGGTGCTTTCCAGGTGTTTTTATTTCCTCATTCTTAATAAAACTTTCAATAAATAAACCAGCTAAAAGCTGTCTGTTAGGCTTTCTGAGATCTACTTTAGAAAGGTACAAATGCATTAGAGCTTTTCTAAAACTGTAAGAGAGACTTAAGCACGCAAGATTTTATGGAAACGAAAGATTAACGTGAATACTTTCACCTTGAGAAGATATTTGCATCCTGTTTGGGTTTGCAGATGAGAACTGTATGATGTTTCACCAGCAGGGGGTGGAAGTGGTCAGTAGGCCGAAGTTTGGCGTGTATTTTTAAATCTCATTGCGCGTGCTTGTTCATTGAGGAGAATGTTGCAGGAGAGTGTGAGACGCCAGAAAAGCCATTGTTTCTCTTTATAAATACGTATTTAAGTGTATTTTTCTTGCAAGTATGTGTGAATTCTGGCACCTGTTAGTCAGTATGTGTCGCTAAAATTACCGTAGTGTCGAATGTTTATGCGTGTTTGATGCGTTAGCGAAGTTTAAAGCTGTCGATGCCTGCGTGAGGAGAATGCTGTATAAAGGGTGTGATAGCTTTACAGAGCTAACATTTTATACAACATCTCTATAAAAAGTATAAAGAGTATAACTGAATCTCCAGTTTTACTCATTTCCTTTAGTTCAGTCCTGTCTGTTTCATTCCTTCTCTAAACAGCTTCCTTTACATCTTTATTCAGTTTTTTCACCAGATATCCATTTAATCAGTCTTGTTTCTTTGGGGGTTTTAACTTTATTCGTTACCCATATTTACAACACCTAATTTATATGGATTATTTGTATTATTTATTTGTACGTATGATTATTTATATGGTTTATTTATATGGATGACGACCAAAACCAGTCATTTTTGCAAGGACTGAATATTAGATTGAATTTATAAAACAGGTCATGAATGAATTATTCATTGTAAATTCCACCAGATGAGTGTGATGTGATTGGATTTTATTTGATTTCAGATTTCCGTCCCAGCTTCATTCCCATCCCTGACTTTCATAACATTTCATACAGGACATTGAAATTGTTATCAGTTTTGTTTAGTTTTTTTAATTTCATAATAATTTCAGATTCATTTTGTTAAAAGTTAAAACGTATTGTTTTTAGCTTTGTTACTACAAATAACGCTGCACAGTGGCTAGTACCCTGAGTAGTGCTGCTAGTAAATGTTACTGATATAACTCCATGTACTTATTAAATGTTTTATTTTTAATAATTTAATATTAAGAACCCTAATCCCTAACCCCTAATTAACCCCTAATTAAAATCATCTAAAATGATAATAACGAAAATACAGAAACGTGCCATTACCGTTATGTTTATTTACAAAACATTGTTTAGTGGTTATTAATGCACAACAGCAGTCACTTTATCATCTTCACAGTATAAAACAACTATAGTAAAAAAAAAAAAATCACCTGATTCTTTTGAAATGTCAACTTCATTTAACAATAACAACAGCAAAAGTTTCCACAGGAGGATCTATGCATGTAGCACTAGCGCTACAGACTGGAGCTTTTATTGTAAACGGTTCTCCCAGTGTCTTAGATCTGAAACAGTGTTTAGAACCACAGACACTATCGCTACGACAGCGCTAGATCAGTCCAGAGAGCAGTCATTAGACCCCTTAGGTAAGGAGATTGGATTCTCTCTCAGTATGTGTTAGCGGGTAAAAGCAAATTAATAAAGGTATATTGTTACAGGTGAGTTTATTAGCAAATGTAGATGATAATGCATGCAATATATTTCTGTTACTGAGCGCACTTCAGATCCTACGTTCACGCTAATGAACGACAAACTCATTTACGTTCCATAGATCGTTTAAAATAATGAACTGAAGCATGAATTAGTGAAAGCATAACTAATCATCAAATGAGCGTCAGCTTCAAATCCAGTTCTCCATAGCTGCAGTGCACTAGTGTGTGATGTAGGTTTATTTAGACACTGACACACCCACAAAACTGCCATATATGGTCATTATGCTGCAATCCATTTCAAATTTCTGTCCAAACTATTTTGATCTAAACAGTGTACAAGTCAAAAAGTAAAACTCAAGTGCTTTCAAGTCGAACATGACGCGAAGGGGAATCTGTGTGAACTTCCACGTTTCTGTGATGTCAGGTGTGTAAATGTGAGGGAACTCCGGCTAGGTGGATGCAAATTCTGGAATTCCGGAGGTTTTCCCGAGGTTTAAAATGAAATCTGATGATTATTTCTGTGACGTGTGAAGTTAAACAGTAGCTAAAAGGTTAGCTTGCATCACCACCCTATTCTGTACAGTACAATGTAACGTAATATTAATATATACGCTAACAATCGACTTCATTTAACGATTGATGGACGTTTGGGAAACACCCGCTCTTTTACTTGTTTCTCTCTAAAATGTGGCTGCAGCTAAAATCCTGTCACTTACAGGTCATGGATCTGAGAAGGTGCTCGGGTGACTGCTCAGCAGGGCTTCATGTTCACCACAGCTTCATTCAGCTTTAATTTCATCAAACATGGAAAAAAAAGAAGAAGATACACTCAAGTCTTTCACTCCCAAGATACACGTTCTCATTTCAGTGTGGGTTTAGATCGATCTTCCTAACCTTTTAGACGTTTTTCAGCAGAGAGAGCTGATGGTGTGAAATCTTCTCAGCACTAATAAGACTGAAGTGTGAAAATCTTACTGAAGGAGTCAAATATTAGCATTCAGTGCTCACAGAACGATTCAGTACACCAGGTCTGAATATTTCAGACCAGGCTATGCTAATCTGGGTAGCTTTGTGCTAGCTAGTTAGCAAGTGTCACAAATTGTTTATTTCTCCTGAATATAGTGGACACAATTGTGTGATGAACGAGGGACTTCTGGAATTCTGCAGATGTGAACTGTTATGAGGATAAGCACAGAGGGAAAAAAAGCAGCAAGTTAATGTTTTTAAAAAATGCAGTATTACGATTAGCTTCATAAGAGCGTTCAACTACAGTGTGTCAGGGGAAAACCTGCTAAATGTGCATTGTGTCAGTTCGTAATCTAGTGTACAGCATGTATATTTTGGCTAGCTGAGCGCTAACAGGCTAGCTGACCAGCTCTCGCAGCGCTGGACTGTACACGTCTGAGTGTTTTTGTTCTGTTCAGCGGTGCAGTGGATCCCAACCCACATCATCATCATCATCATCATCATCTCCTAACACGTCAGCTCCCGTTATGAATAAAAGTTACCATCATCACCCAAATGTTCATTATTTTCCTATGACAACATGTCTCAGTGTCATATTCTTTCCTTTAGAGTAACATTTAATGTCTATAAAACACCTCACTTCCTGTTTTCTCTTCTGTTATAGCAGCTATAAACGGTCGTTTCCCTCAGCAGCCTCTCTTTATTCTCTCTCTTAATATAAAAACATACAGCTTTACCACTGACACTGGAGACTCCTTCCACATGCTACAGAAACATCTCCTTACAGAAAACATCACTTTAATCCACAGATTTATATGAAACGTCCGCCGTACACGTCCCTGTGAACGAGCCGTTACTATGGAAACGATAATCTCTCAGCTCCAGTGTGCTAATGTAAATCAGCGCTAGAGTGAGAGCTGCAGTTATAGAAAATTACTCAACACCTGATCCACCAATCAGAATGTTTCAGCAGAAACAGCGCTTCCTCTCATTTTCAAACCTACTAACATTAACACTAGCTATCGCGATACACCGTCATGCTAATACACCGTACTAATCATGCTAATGTCCTACACCTAATCTCATAACGTCTGTGGATCGAGCACTTTTACTATCGCTATCGCTCATTTCTCTACTCAGGATCTGATGATGATGATTTTTATGACGTCATAGTGTAATGTGTTCATGATACATCAGTACATCGTCACAGCCACGGTCTGGATTTCAGATGTCAGCGTTTACTGAGACACGCCCACTTTGTGTCCTCCACAGCAGCGTGTATGAAAACAGCTACACTGTGACATCATTAACACTCAGTGTTTAGAGCTATAAGGATAACCGGGTGTGTCTGTGTTTCCCCCCGGAGTACAGTACTGCTAACAGAAAAAAAAAAACATGCATAATAAATGAAATGTTGATGATTTGTAGCGCTGATCGTTTCTCCCTCAGCATCTTCACCTCACCGCTACACACGCGAGCGAGTTTCTGCGTTAAAGTGTCCGCTGATCCCTCGTGTTTATATTAAATCACAAATTTCTCGTTAAAAAAAGAAAAATCACATTCCCGAGTCGACGTTCTACGCCGACGCGGCTCCAAAGTGCAGAGCAGACCGGGTCTCGTACGGCCTGCGGGAGATGATGTGGAAGAAACACAACGTTCCCTTTAATCTCACGCTCGCCTCTGATTGGCCAGTCATTTGATTGGCAGGTCAGGGAGCCAACGTTAGCGCTGGACGGACTTGATGACCCACTCGGCTGTGGGGTTGAGCTCCAGGAGGGCCTTCATGTACGTCTCCTCATCCAGACAGCGCTCCTCTACACACACACACACACACACACACACACACACACAAATGGAACTGACTTCATTGCCACTGTACTGTTGATTTTGGAAATGTTAGAATGATGCAGAAACGTGTGTGTGTGTGTGTGTGTGTGTAAACGCATGTCAAACACATGAAGTGTGAGTCTGAATTACTTACTGATGTTCCCTCCGATCTCGTACAGATACAGATCCTCTCTCTTTACCAGCAGTGAGCTGAAACAGGACACACACACACACACACACACACACACACAGATAACACTCCCGTTTTACTCTCTGCTTTCTGTATTTCAGTATCTGAATGATTTAATGTGATGTATCATGGTACATCAAGTGTGTGTGTGTGTGTGTGTGTGTGAGAGTGTGTTCACCTCTCCTGGCTGAGGAAGCGTGTGAGGATGTCCGATGCTCGGAGCTCTTCAGTCAGCTCCACCACCATGGAGACCTTTGAGAATTGCGGAGCCTGGACCCTGATAAAGCCTTCATCCACCTTACACACACACACACACACACACACACACACACACACACACACACAGCTTTTAAATGTTTGGTTATTGTCAATATTTGGTGAGGTAGCATTAAACTGCTCCTTGATTGCATTAAAATAATGTTAAATAATTAAAGTTTCCTGATCTGATCCTAACATCGTGAATTCTAGTGAAATTTACTGTCAGAATAAATCCACTAGTGGTCTGTATGTCTTTATTAAATAAATAAAAAGAGGAATGAGAAGAATGAAAGATAGATTCTTGTCTAGAAATAGATTGAGAAATAGAAATAGATTCTTATCTCTTTTTGCTGAGATGGATGCAGTTACATGCACTACCCCTAACTGTCCACTAGAGGTCACAGTATGCTGCAGGAAATAACAACTGACACTGAGGGACAGCGTCCTGGGGTAAAACATGACTAATTAATGAATGACCAAAAATATTGTAAGCATGAAGAGAAAAACCTGCAGAAGTCGAGTTGCCCTAAAGGCCAGCTAGAGCTTTACATCTGACTGAAGACTTCTTCCATAAATATAAAAAAGACGTGTCCAATCTCACCTCTGTGTTCTTCTCCACTTTCTCACTGTTCCTCTCTCGATCTCGATCATAGGCCATTTTCTTCAGCAGCTTTTTCACCGCTCGTTCTCGGCTTATCTTTCTCTCCGCGTTCTGTTTCCGCACCTGCGTCATCACAAACTTCGGGATCTGGACCGGAAACACCGGAACAAAAATGTTGTTAAAGAAAAAAAATATTCAAATGGATTAAAAAAATAATAATTACATATACATGATAATAGCGTATGGAGACGTATACGTACGGTCCAGAGCAGGTCCTGGTATCGTATGAGTAGCCTGACGATGCTAGCCATGCTTGTTGCCATGGCAAACTCCTGCTGCTCCGTGATTTTGCTCCGGAAGCCTTTAAACATGAAGATGTTGGGCGCCATCACCATGGCAACGTTATTCAGCGTCATTTTGTTGCGCTCCTTGTGGTCGATGACTCGCTGGAGGAACTCCAACAGCGCCTGAGGTTTATGGTTCAGAATGTCGAGGTGTGAGCGGCGAAACGTGTCAGAAAAGTCGATGTGGATTTTTGTGAATGTGAACGGCGTACGTGAAGCGAATTACCTTGAGCGTGTCTCTGCTGGACGCCGGCAGAAGGAGCACCAGCAGATTGAGAGCCTGCAGCTGCTGCTTCTTGGTCGGGAATTCTACAGATACGTATACACACGTCACCTTCACACGACGTATCGCAGAACATTTTACACACACGATTCCAGAACAGTGTTCTTATTGGCTAAAAGCAGTGGAGGCAATAATGCAGAGCACACAGGGCAGAAGGGCACATTACCTGAGATCAGATATGATTAGATATGTTTCATTTTCATATCTGCATTTTTTATCAACGTTATCACCGTATTATAGCTACATGTTTAACTTTGGCTGTTCCAACATTTTAACCTGAACTGAACTTTGGCAGCGTCTCATTCTGGATTTGGTTTCCGTTTCTAGTGCACTACTGTACTTTTTATAGACATTTACACACAGAAAACGTCATCGTGTAACAGAAACTTAAAGGATTGTTAACTCTTTGAACTGGAGGAACGAATGGATGGATTTGTGCGTGTGTGTGTGTGTGTGTGTGTGTGTGTGTGTGACTCACTGAGCACAGAGAAGAAAGCACTGAAGTACTCCACAGTCAGGAGAGGATGAGGAAGCTCTCTGATGAAGAGTTTGAGCACACTCGCCGAGTCATGCTGCTTAAGAGTCTCCCAGGGAAACAAACCGTCATAGAACTTCAATTCCAGCTCCTGACATACAGCCTGTAAACACACACACACACACACACACACACACACAGTTCACATCAGCATGTGTCAGGAACAATCGTCCACACCCGGGTCTGCTTACATCATTTGCATTAACACCTCCTGTTTACTCACATGAACAGAGGCCAAAACACTCAAGTGACTTACACACAAGGAAAACAGAACAAACGACACTCACAATAAACCTTCTCCTCACAATAATCCACCTTCTCCTACACCTTTTACTGTTCACACTCACAATAATCCACCTTCTCCTACACCTTTTACTGTTCACACTCACAATAATCCACCTTCTCCTACACCTTTTACTGTTCACACTCACAATAATCCACCTTCTCCTACACCTTTTACTATTCACACTCACAATAATCCACCTTCTCCTACACCTTTTACTGTTCACACTCACAATAATCCACCTTCTCCTACAGCTTTTACTGTTCACACTCACAATAATCCACCTTCTCCTACAGCTTTTACGGTTCACACTCACAATAATCCACCTTCTCCTACACCTTTTACTATTCACACTCACAATAATCCACCTTCTCCTACACCTTTTACTGTTCACACTCACAATAATCCACCTTCTCCTACACCTTTTACTGTTCACACTCACAATAATCCACCTTCTCCTACACCTTTTACTGTTCACACTCAAAATAATCCACCTTCTCCTACACCTTTTACTGACACCACATTCACTCCATTGCTTGACTCAAAGTAAACAAATTAATCTACATTCATTTACACTGTTTGACGTTCACACTTAAAACAATCCACATTCACGTATGCCATTTAACAAATCCATGTATATATGTGTCTATATGTCTATGTATTTAGACTTATGTCTGTTGAAAAAGAAAGGATTAGATATCATTGTATACTTCTCTCTCACCTTCACTCTGGTGGCTGCTCCAGGGACCCGCAAAATCCCCTCAGTGTCCAGCCCCTCATCTTCTATGTGGGAAATTAGCTATAACAAAAAACTTTAATCATTATATTGTCCTGCTTAAGAAGAAGGCATGAATAAAAAAGCATTATAACAATAAAGAGTTAAAACTGTAGTCAAAATACTTCACTAGCTCTACATTCTGTTCATTCTCAGAAAGTAAAGAGAGTTAATCAATGCTGTATCGTGATCCTCCTGATGAGCTCATGATGACGTACCCGCTGCAGTATGATTGGCACTCGGGTCCCAGGTATCATCTTCTGGTCCTGTTCTAGCAGCATTGTCAGCGGAACCCCGAACAACCCCGACTCTGCAGAAACACCAGTGTAAAGATCACACTGGAAACTAAAAATCTTTATTAAGCCCCAAAAAATATCTATAAATCCATCAGCTTTTTAATAAAACACATGGATTTAATTAATTAAAAACTAGGATTATGGATAAAGGTTTTCCACCCAGGACTGACCTTTGACCTTTATCCGGAGAGGTTTGTGGGTCTTGAGGTCAATGCCGGCCGTGTCGAACAGAGCGCTCACCTCGATCAGGATAAGACGGTGGACCTTCTTCATGTCGGCCGGAGAAAGATCACCCACTTTAGTCATTCCTGTCTTATCTCTCACTACCCTGAAATCCTAGTGAGAGAGAGAGAGCGAGAGAGAGAGAGAGAGAGAGAAGACAGATGTTTATCGCTGTCTATGGTGCAGTTGCGCAACTTGGCCAGCAGGGGTCAGCAGGAATCACAGTATGTGACATTAACAGTGTTCTAAATCCCACTGCATTGTGTTTCGCTGTTCTCTCTGAAATATACATCACGCTAATCATCATGTAAGGCTTTTATAAACTCTCTCACACGCTGAATTCCACATTTATTAACATCGTTTCTCCAAGACAGCGTCTCACACTCTCTCTCTCACACACACACACACACACACACACACACAGTGAAACCCTCCTGTGTTTAACCAACACAATCATAAAGTGTTTATTTAATAACCTCATTCTGCAGGGGCAAAGATCTCCACAGCAAAACACGCACATTCCTTTATCACGAAACGACCAATCAGAACCAGCCACTGTGTGAACGAACACTCTGTAAACTTTGCTCTTGTATACACACACACACACACACACACACACACACACAGTAAATCAGTGCAGGTGTTAATGTTTGACACGCCACACTCACAGGTAGCCTGTCATCAGCCTCATCAACGGGTGGTGTGACCTTTGACCCGTCCTTGTAGGCCAGCGCCTGCTCAGAGAATGACACTTCTTGGTTGATGTCCGTCTCAGTGTCGCCCTTGCCCTCACCGTTTCCTACGGCCACGCCCACACCCGTGAGAACGTGATCAGAAGATCAGAAAAAGGGACGATCAGAAGGATCACAATGTGACATTTATTTATGTTTTGAAGATCATTGCTACTTTGTCACTGAGCTGTTCAGCTAATTAGCACACTAACATTTCAAAGATTTAACATTTGCTGTGTTCAATTTTATAACATTACAAATATTTCCTTTTGATGGATCTGGACTACAAGTGCATAAGCTAGTTTAATATGTCATATGCTAATATTTCAAAGATGGAACATTTTCTGTGTGCATTTTGAGGATATTTGTTGCTTTATGTTGCTAGCTTCTTAGCTATTTAATGTAACAGCTGTTAGAACTCAGTTGATGTCACATTTATTTTCTTATAGCTGAGCTTGTTTATCTGACGCATTTCTGTGGCACTGTGTGTGTGTGTGTGTGTGTGTGTGTGTGTGTGTGTGTGTGTGTGGTGGGCATGTAAAAAAGTCAGTGTTAACTATTGAAACTCATGAACATACCAGATGATGTTTCCTCTTCCTTTTTTGTGTTTTCACTTCCTCCTCTGGACTTGGATTCTTCATCCTTAGAAAAGGCAGAATGAAGTGATGAAGGGTTTAGCAATGTTTCTGGAACAGCAGTGTAAGTGTACTCAGAGCTACTAGAAAGGCTACAAACTGAACAACAATCTGTTCCCTGTAATTATTTAATGATCTGCCAAGTTCTCTGGATGATGACCTTTGACCTGTTGTGTTCTGACCTTGGTGTCCTGTGGTTTGAAGATGTCCCTGACGTCTGGGACGCTGTGGGGCTTGTTGCGCTTGCGCAGCGTCTCCAGGCGCTTGTGCACGGCAGCGGCTTGCGTGCGCGTCAGGGTGGACAGTAAGACCTTGCCGTCATCGTCGTCCGTCGCCGACTCGTCAAACAGAGTCGCGAGCCCTGCCTCCGTCAGCCACGCCTCTTCCTGCTCGCCCTCTAACACCACAGGAAACAAGGTAAACTATCAGGGGCTGAAAGCAAGCTGTCTCTCAAATGCTAGTAAACTTTATTATTAAGCTAATGCTGAATTCTGAAATGTAAAATCTGCTTTGTAATGGAAAATAACTTCCACTTTAACATCCTGAAAAATGACCATCAACATTAGCCGTAAAACTAAAAAAAAAACTGGATTTAAAGGAGCAACAGTCCATTTTTTTCTACATGCAACACAAACATAACTTTAGCACGAGCGTGAGTGTTAGAGCGGAGAATAACATCTCCCGTTTCCTGCTGTGAGGAAGTCATCACTTCCACTTCCTGTAGAGATGTGTGTTTATTTCATCTTTCCTCTCCCGTGAGGCTGCTTTATGAACCTTCCTGTTCTTTATGACTATTATTTTTAGTTCTGTACAAATACAATTCCACATGAAGGGTCAGAATGCTTAACCATCATGCCCCCCCCCCACACACACACACAGAGGAAAAACACTGTAACAACAAAAAGGCTCAAATTAGATGAACAGAATGTAATACACAGGAAGTAGCAAACCTATCCATAAATGTCCATATAAGGAATGACACGTGATGTAAGAAAGTGGAATTTTTAATGCACTAAATAATAGAGTCATGCTTTCCATCTATCCATTTATGTACTGTGATGGGAGGTGCAAAAAGAGACCAACTTTATTTATTTGTTTGTTTAAGAGTTTTAAACCCTGAACTGATCAATGGGTGAAACTCGAGTGCACTCTCACCATCAGCTACTTTGAGCTGCACCTCGTCCTGAGGCTCGGCGTCTCCGCTGTGCTGAATGATCTCCATCTCCTTCCAGTAATCGTCCATGGCCAACTCGTCCAGCGAGTCCTGAGAGCTGCAGCGCTGGTACGGTGGCCTGGTGCCCACTGATGCCGCTCGTGTCCGCTGAGCATTACAGGGAGCTGGCTTTCGACTGCAGAGAGATGACAGTACAGTGAGGACAGTCAGGACAGTGAGGATGGTGAGGACAGTTGAGGACAATGAGAATAGTGAGGACAGTGAGGATGGTGAGGACAGTGAGGTTAGTGAGGACAGTGAGGATGGTGAGGATAGTGACGACAGTGAGAATAGTGAGGACAGTGAGGATTGTGAGGACCGTGAAGATAGTGAGGACAGTGAGGATAGAGAGAATGGTGAGGACAGTAAGGATGGTGAGAACAGTAAAGATGGTGAGGACAGTAAGAATGGTGAGGACAGTGTGAATGGTGAGGATGGTGATGGTAGTTATGTTGGTGAGGACAGTGTGGATGGTGATGGTGATGATGGTGAGGACAGTGGGGATGGTGATGGTGAGAATAGTGAGGACAGTGAGAATGGTGAGGACAGTGAGGATGGTGAGGACAGCGAGAATAGTGAGGACAGTGAGAATGGTGAGGACAGTGACAATGGTGAGGATAGTGAGGACAATCTGGACGGTGAGTACGGTGAGGATAGTGAGGACAGTCAGGATGGTGAGGACGGTGAAGATAATGAGGACAGTGAGGATGGTGAGGACAGTGAGAATGGTGAGGATGGTGAGGACAGTGATGATGGTGAGGACGGTGAGGACAGTGAGAATGGTGAGGATGGTGAGGACAGTGAGGATGGTGAAGACAGTGAGAATGGTGAAGACAGTGAGAATAGTGAGGATGGTGAGGACAGAGAGAATGGTGAGGACAATAAGGATGGTGAGGACAGTGAGGATGGTGAGGATGGTGAGGACAGTAAGAATGAAAACAGTGTGGATGGTGAGGATAGTGATGATAGTTATGATGGTGAGGACAGTGAGGATGGTGATGGTGAGAATGGTGAGTACAGTGAGGATGGTGAGGACAGTGAGAATGGTGAGGACAGTGTGGACAGTTGAGGACAGTGAGAATAGTGAGGACAGTGAGAATAGTGAGGACAGTGAGGATGGTGAGGACAGTGAGGATGGTGTGGACAGTTGAGGACAGTGAGAATAGTGAGGACAGTGAGGATTGTGAGGACAGTGAGAATAGTGATGACATTGAGGATGGTGAGGATAGTGAGGATAGTGACGACAGTGAGAATAGTGAGGACAGTGAGGATAGTGAGGATGGTGAGAATAGTAAGGACAATGAGGATGGTGAGGACAGTGAGAACGGTGATGATGGTGAAATTGGTGAGGACAGTGAGGATTGTGAGGACCGTGAAGATAGTGAGGACAGTGAGGATACTTATGATGGTGAGGATGGTGAGGACAGTGAGGATGGTGATGATGGTGAGGATAGTGAGGATGGTGAGAACAGTGAAGATGGTGAGGACAGTAAGAATGGTGAGGACAGTAAGAATGGTGAGGACAGTGTGAATGGTGAGGATGGTGATGGTAGTTATGAT
>JAUCMX010000030.1:9674572-9679572 GCA_033459395.1 Hemibagrus guttatus | reverse complement strand
CACTGTTTCTTGCTGCTGGAACACACGTGAGGTAACGCTGAGGAAACCATCTCAATCATTTGAGCTAAATTGGTGTATTTAAGTGATATTTAAAAGTAGACTTTATTCACATTTCCTGGCAGCAGATAGACCGTGAAGCTTCAGTGTCCATCCCTGTGGCGGTGCCCCCTCAGCAAAGTCTAGTTTAGTGCCTGTGTTTGTGAGTGTAGGTGTAAAGTTACTGACCGGAGCCCATCTGCTGCTCTGCCCGGTGGAAGCAGACCAAGTCTGAACCACTTACTGACCTTTTTTACACTTCGTAGGTGTTCTAAAGCTATTTTCTCCCCCATGTGCAGTGTGATAATCATCCTCAACCCTTCATCAGAGGCAGTTTCTGAGCACTGCTGCCGGCTGGACGGCTGTGACACTGAGGTGTGGTTTAAACCACCACCACAACAACAACAACAACAACAACAACAACAACAACAACAACAACAACAAACACAGACAAGTTCCTACACCAATCCCTTTCCACTGATGGACTGATACACTGCAAAGTTACAACCGAATCACTTCATGTGTATTAACATGTAATTACACTTTAAACACATGAAACACTACACCACGGTCCCGGGTCCGAACCCTGAGCTGGTCTGGAGTTTCTGTGTGATTTACTCAGGGCTTTCCAGGTTTCCTCCAACCTCCTAAACACATCACAGCCAGTAGACACCCTGACACTAAACTGCCCCGGGGCTGTATTAGTGTGGATTGTGTTGGAATGGTGTGCTGGGGTGTGTATTCCTGCCCTGTGCCCAGTGTTCCAGGACAGACTCTGGATCCACTGCCATTGTTATCAGGACAGAGCTCTTACTGAGATCTGTAAAACGGACCAGGAGAAGGACTGGTGCAGTTCCAGTATTCATTGTCCTTAATGAATCCATTTATAATTGACCCCTGTCCCCGCCCATACCCAGAACTCTGTCCCATTTACAGAAAGAGCTGCAGATGAGTCGGACTTTGTCCTTTACTCCTGTCCTCCCATAAATAAGGATAATTCCAGAGAAGCTCACCTCGGTCCCGGAGCTTCAGGCTCGTCCCCGGAGCTCGCCGCAGCCGCACACGCAGGAGAGAAAGCCTCGCTGTTGCTGATGTATCCGGTCAGTACCACTCCCCGAGCGTCCTGGTTCCGATTCATGTTGCGCCCCGCATTATTAACCCTTACAATAATTGCTTTTTAAAAAAAAAAAAAAAAAAAACAAGCCACAAAGACCGAGAGACACTCTTCCCTAACGACTAGACTCTTCCCTAACAACGGGAACAACCGAGGAGAAAGACTCCGCCCCCTCGGAGCAGGGAGGAACAAAGTCTCCTCTCCCTCCGTCAACATGGGCGTTACGATTCACTCTGCTGAACCGACTCCTTTGAACTACTCGCTTAAATGAATCAAATTCCGTAAGCTTCGATTCAGAGCTGACATTAATGACCATTTCCTGTGTTTAGTTTAATACTGACACACCATAATGTCAAGGTTTTCTTTTTTGTTGTTTCTGATTTCACAACCATTTAATCCGCGTTGACTTCCACTATTAAACAAGCGCTAATTTTGCCAATGTTAAAAAAGTTAAAGCTTTATAGTACAGAATATTGTATGTATTTATTCACACAGGGAAAGGAAAGGGTTGAATTAATTAAGTAAAATAAATTCCCTGGACCAGCAGGATTATGATGAACCTCATCCAGCTATTCCTAATATTAG
Source organism: Hemibagrus guttatus (assembly GCA_033459395.1). Taxonomy (NCBI): domain Eukaryota; kingdom Metazoa; phylum Chordata; class Actinopteri; order Siluriformes; family Bagridae; genus Hemibagrus; species Hemibagrus guttatus. Next base: position 9,677,837 of record JAUCMX010000030.1, on the reverse strand, counting down.
GTCCTATTTTGGTTCATTATTGTGTTCCTTCTTGTTGTGCTCAGCAACACTGGCTTATAGAAAATCTTGCAATATTTAGAAAAATATGCAAATGAGCTACTTTCCCTGGACAACACTGGACATGCATGTCCGGTGTGTTGAGGTGGTTCAGTGTGTGTGTGTGTGTGTGTGTGTGTTGTGGTGGTTCAGTGTGTTCCTCTGCACTAATATTTTTTACCCTTTAACTCCCCCCTGTGGTGATTGTGTGGAAGAGCAGCAGCTGCTGATATAAACGGACCAGCAGCAATGGAACAGTTTGGAGATGAAGGCCGTGTTCCAGGACACAGCAGGAGGAGATGTCTGCAGTGGTCAGTATCTATCAAAAGTGGTCCAAGGAAGGCACAGTGGTGAACCGGAGACAGGGTCATGGGCGGTCGATGCTCATTGATGCACGTGGGGAGCGAAGGCTGGCCCATGTGATTTGATCCAACAGACGAGCTACTGTTACTCAAATTGCTGAAGAAGTTAATGCTGGTTCTGATAGAAAGGTGTCAGAATACACAGTGCAGGACAGTTTGTTGTGTATGAGGCCGCATAGCCGCAGACCGGTCAGGGTGCCCATGCTGACCCCTGTGCACTGAACTGGACCACGGAGCAATGGAAGAAGGTGGCCTGGTCTGATGAATCACGTTTTCTGTTACATCACGTGTGTGTGTCTCTTACCTGGGGAACACATGGCACCAGGATGCACTATGGGAAGAAGGCGAGCTGGTGGAGGCAGTGTCCTGCTTTGGTCAATGTTCTGCTGGGAAACCTTGGGTCCTGCCGTCCATGTGGATGTTACTGTGACATGTAGCACCTACCTAAGCATTGTTGCAGACACAAGTTCATCTCTTCATTGCAGCATTGGTTCCCTGATGTAAGTGTTATGTACAGCTGGATGATGCTCTCTGACACACTGCTGGTCAGGAGTGATTGAGAAACATGACACAAGGTCAAGGTGTTGAATAAGTTTCCCAGATCTTAATCAAACAAACAAATCCATGGAGGCTCCACCCCTCAACTTAAATATTACAGCACACCTTCAGAGGTCTTGTGAAGATCAGGCCTTGATGGCTTAAAGCTGTTCTAGAGGAACAAGGAGGAACTACACAATATTAGATAGAGTTTATGTTATGACTGATCAGTGTATGATATTGTTTAAACCCTAGCAGGTGAGAGATCTTCAGTATAACAAAGATATCCTGGCTTGCAACCACGTGGACAAATGCACTCTCTCTTTCTTTCTCTCCGCCCACTTTTGTCTATTTTACACAGAACCAGGAAGTCACTCTGACTTTTGTCACAGAAAATAAAACTGAGTGCTCTCTCTCTCTCTCCGTGTGTGAGTTCAGGAAAATGGCTGAAGCCAGTGTTTCAGTAGATTTTTCAGTGGATCAGTTCATCTGTCCAGTGTGTCTGGATCTCCTGAAGGATCCGGTGACTATCCACTGTGGTCACAGTTTCTGTAAGGTGTGTATTAATGGCTGCTGGGATCAGGAGGATCAGAAGGGAGTCTACAGCTGTCCTCAGTGCAGAGACACTTTCACTCCAAGGCCTGTTCTACGCAGGAACAACATGCTGGCTGAAGTGGTGGAGAAACTGAAGAAGACTGAAGTCCAAGCTGCTTCTCCTGCTCACTGTTACGCTGGACCTGGAGATGTGGAGTGTGATGACTGCACCGGGAAAAAACTCAAAGCCATAAAGTCCTGTCTGATGTGTCTGGCTTCTTTCTGTGAAACTCATCTGAAACCTCATCTTGAACGTCCTACTTTAAAAAAACACACATTAACTGATGCCTCTGGAAAACTTCGAGAGAAGATCTGCTGTGAACATGACAAGCTGATGGAGATCTACTGTCGTACTGATCAAACCTGCGTCTGTTATTTGTGTACGATGGATAAACACAAAGGACACGACACCGTCACAGTCACAGTGGAAAGAGATGAGAAAGAGGTGAGAAGGAGAACGTTTTCCAAATCTAAACAATCTTAATTATTTGTTATTGTCAGTTATATGATTTGAACTTTAATTTCAAACAGAAAGTTTCTGTTAAAACTTATTATTTAATTGTATGTGTTGCGATTAACAGTTAAACTTAACTTCAACGATAATCACAATCTGGTTAGAGCAGTTAGGAAACATTCCAGTTCCAGGGTGAGGCAGGTGATCATACACACACACACACACACACACACACACACACACAGAGTGAAAGAAATGTTTAACCCTTAAGATGCCTTTATGCATCAGTTTAGTATATTTACATTTAAAAAAAAATCATCAGATTCACCACCCTGATGTGTCCTCAGAGTGAGTTAAAGGAGGAGCAGATGAAATTCCAGCAGAGAATCCAGGAGAAGCAGAAGAAGGTGCAGGAGCTGAAACAGACTGTGAACACTATAAAGGTGAGCAGTGAGCAGAGACAGAGCTGCTCCTAGAAACACACACAACATGGACAACCAGTCATTTACAGTCCCAGTAAGAGAGGGAGTGTGTGTGTGTGTGTGTGTGTGTGTGTGTGTGTGTGTGTGTGTGTGTGTGTGTGTGTGTGTGTGTGTCCTAACAGCTCAGTGCACAGACAGCAGTAGATGACAGTGAGAGGATCTTTACTGAGCTGATCAGCTCCATGGAGAAAAAGCGCTCGGAGGTGACGGAGCTGATCAGAGCTCAGGAGAAGACTGAACTGAGTCGAGCTGAACGACTCCTGGAGCAACTGGAGCAGGAGATTGCTGATCTTCAGAGGAGAGTCACTGAGCTGGAGCAGCTTTCACACACACACGATCACGTCCGTTTCCTCCAGGTAACACTCACTGTCTGATCTACAGAGCCAGCTGTTCCTCACACACTCTCTAAAACACCTCTCATTAAAGCAGCAATAAATGCCCCTGTGTGACATCACAAGTGTGTGTTTCATTTCATTTGTTCTCTGTAGGCTTTAGCTTCTGGACGTCAGTCTCCTCCATTAAACAGACCAGATTTTGACACGTCCAGCATCACTGTCCCTCAACATCTGTCATTTGATGGAGTGAGGAATTCTCTCTCAGATCTGAAGAAGAGACTGGAGGAATTCTGTGAGGAGGAATTCAACAAAATCCCTCCACATGGTAAGAGGAGCTGCTCCTGCTGGAGAAACACAATGATGGACGTCTTTACTCGCTCTGTGAAGTGTTATTTCTTAGCGATGCTCCTGCTTACTTTTCTGCAGCCAGTTTGTTCACCTGACACTTTGAAGTAAAATACTGAT
>JAUCMX010000030.1:9631881-9674072 GCA_033459395.1 Hemibagrus guttatus | reverse complement strand
CCAAAAAACACAAACAACAAAAAAACAACAAAAAAAAACACACACACAACACAAACAAGCAGAAGTGTAAATTACACACACAAAAACACACACACAAAAAAAAGCAGAAGTGTAAATTACACACACACACACACACACACACACACACAAAAAAAGGCAGAAGGTAAATTACACACACACACACAAAAACAAGCAGAAGTGTAAATTACACACACAAAAACACACACACACACCACACACAAACAAGAGAAGGTAAATTAACACACACACACACACACACAAAAAAGGCAGAAGTGTAAATTAAAACACACACACCCCACAAAAACAAAAAAAACACACAAAAAAAAGCAGAAGGAAATTACACACACACACACACACAAACAGCAGAAGTGTAAATTACACACTCACAAACACACACACACACACACAAACAAGCAGAAGCGTAAATTACACACACACACACACACAAACAAGCAGAAGTGTAAATTACACACACACACACACACACACACAAACAAGCAGAAGTGTAAATACACACACACACACACACACACACACACACAAACAAGCAGAAGTGTAAATTACACACACACACACACACACACACACAAGCAGAAGAGTAAATTATACACACACACACACATAGAGAAGTGTAATTAAGCACACACACACACACACACACAGGCAGAAGTGTAAATTACACACACACACACACACACACAAACAAGCAGAAGTGTAAATTACACACACACACACACACACACACATTCTTGTACTTGCTACTTAGTGAGGACCGGGTAAAAAGACCCACAAAGTGAGGACCGGCATTTCTGAGGCACATATAAACACAGAAATAGTCATTCTGGACACTAGATGGCCCCCTTAATGAATACATTCCTTTAGATTACATAAAGCACCAAGTTTTAGAAAAAGTTTTTCACCATCAATGTGAGGACCAGGCACTCAGTGTGTCTGTATTGACTCACGGTACTTTACAGGGAGAATAAGTAGACATAATCTTTGTTTATTGAGGATAAGTTTGGAATAATTTTATATTTTTTTATGTGGATTGATAACTAAATACTCTGCTTCTAACCCTTATTTAATGGGCAACTAAGATGTTATTTTTTGCTTTTGAATATTGAAAATTTAGAATTTTTTTTTTGAAATTTCGAATTTTTTTAAAATAGAAATTACTATATTTCGAATATAGTCGACCTTCCTTACAGCAGCCATTTTGTCATAGAATTGTTGGCAAATACATTACTGATGACACTAAATCAGACTCTGTACTTAAATAGAACCAAATCTTCATTAATATTCCTAAGAACATGTTTACCTACTACTTCATGTCAAAATGCTGCCTGTAAGATAGGTCTGTCATAAGCTGTAATGATAAATGTTTAATTTTAAAACAAAGAATGTAATAAGCATTCAAATAATCATATTTATTAAAACAATATATCCTATATTAAATCATCATCATGTCACATTTAGGTCCAGCCTTCTTGTGTGTCATAACAGACAATCTAATGGTGGACTGTGGTTCCTCCTCTCCATCTGTGAAAGAGGACATATTAGATTAGATTAGATTCAACTTTATTGTCACTGCACATGTGTGGTACAAGGCAACAAAATACAGCATTTAATCAGATGTGCATTTTCGCAGTGCAAAATAATATGCATATATAAACAGTATACACAGTATACAGTGAGGGAGGTAAATACAGTGAGTGTAAATGAGCACATGATTATAGGTGGGTGCAATAAGGAAGGTACTGTATACCATGATAACCGTATACAGAGGAGTTATATACAGAAAGGGTTATATACACTGAGTGCAATTAAGGAAGATGTATAGCATAATAAAATAATATTTATACTGTATGTAAACAATATACAGAGAAGATTTATGTAGAATGAGTGCAATGATTAGAGATGGTTGTTATGAAGGAACATATTGTATGCCATGGTTATGATATTGTGGTTTGAGACGGTTATATACATGTGTGCAAATTGTTATTTAGAGTGGAATAAGGGAGGTTATTATATACAATATGTGCAACAGTTATGAATAGTGCAATCCTGAGTGTTTAGGTTTATGTACAGTAGTGAGTTGTGAGCAGCAGTTATGGGTAGTGCAATTCTGTTTACAGGGTCTGTATAGTAGTATGTTATGAGTACTGCAAGGGAAGTTATTTTAATCAATATTAGATTGAAAGTACTGAAGTTTGCATTTGAGAAAGCTGACACCAAGTAATGAGAAAATTGTTTTCAATGCCTGGACTCACCCCATGACAAAATTAGAAAACTTTCTGTCCTTGCTGTTCATAGAGTGCTCTGATTGGATAATCACTAATTGGTTGTTAACATGGTGGGGGATAGGGGCGGGGCTGAACTCTTAGCTGAACTCTGTCTTAGCTGTACAGACATGGTGGGGGCGGGGCTGAACTCTTAGCTGAACTTAGCTGTACAGACAAAGTGAAGACTGGGTTGGAAAAGTGCCAGCTGGGGGGAGGGGGGAGGAGGGGAGCAACTCTTGCTCAGCAAGGTGAAAAGTTGTGTTTGAGGCATGATTTACACAGCTCAAAATGACAGATTTTATTCAGTTAAAAACTTAACTTAACGCTGCTTAGTTGGCCATGCAGCATAAATATCTTAAAGCAGTACAGTGAATATGATTATCATCTTTCATGACCAAACTCATTCTAAAAATGAAACTCATTCTAAGATATTAAAATTAATTATTTTAATTTGCTTATTTAATTATTTTAAGTTATCTATTTTAATCATTTGTGTCAAACTTAGTGTTGAGTTTAATGCAAAAAGCAAAGTTTTCTAATGCAGTAATGTGTGAGTAAACTGAGGTTTGTAACTGAGCTGTTAGGATGATGATGGCACATGGTCGCCCCTCCCCCGAACACACATCTAGTTCAGAGTCTTTTGCTCTCTGGGATTATCCCCTTCCCCAAACCTCACCTATACACCCTTATACCCTTATGCCCTTCCCCAAACCTCACCTATACACCCTTATACCCTTATCCCCTTCCCCAAACCTCACCTATACACCCTTATACCCTTATCCCCTTCCCCAAACCTCACCTATACACCATATCACAGTAAACTGACCAACAGTTACAACAAAAATCTGGGATTGTGAAACACGAATGACTCCCAAACTCTATATACAGAAAATAAGTATAAAATTGCTGTTGTACTTACCGTCACTCAGCTGAAGTCTCTAACAAAAACTTCCCTGAATCAGATCTAACAAAAAAACAACAAATATTTGAGTTAATTCTGTAGCTTAAAGTCATTTATGTATACAGTGTTTCAGTATGAGATGACAGTCTGACATGCAGTTCACTAGCTGGTTAGCTAACTCATGAGTGATTGGTATGGCTTTGGTCTGTTTCACTTATGATTACTTAATAATGATTTGCCTGTAAACAATGGCTATGTTATTATTCTTTTTATATTGTAATTGATAATTAGAAAACTGAGATGTGTGCATATGGAAAACTAGCTAATCAACTGACTAGCAAAAATACACAGCTAGCTGCATGATGCATCTTTATGCAAACCAATCTTAGTGTACACACAAGCTAAACAGAATAAATTAAACATTTTTGTGCCACTTAGTTGGTTAGTGATTTGACCCATATATATTTATATATATTTAAATAGAAATGTGATTTATAGCTCAGTAGTACCTCAGTTATAAAGTCACGGTTAGGTATGTAGTTCAGTTATAAAATCACAGTCAGGTATGTACCTCAGTTATAAAGTCACGGTTAGGTATGTACCTCAGTTATAAAGTCACGGTTCGGTATGTACCTCAGTTATAAAGTCACGGTTCGGTATGTACCTCAGTTATAAAGTCACGGTTTGGTATGTACCTCAGTTATAAAGTCACGGTTCGGTATGTACCTCAGTTATAAAGTCACGGTTTGGTATGTACCTCAGTTATAAAGTCACGGTTAGGTATGTAGTTTAGTTATAAAGTCACGGTTCGGTATGTACCTCAGTTATAAAGTCACGGTTCGGTATGTACCTCAGTTATAAAGTCACGGTTAGGTATGTAGTTCAGTTATAAAGTCACGGTTCGGTATGTACCTCAGTTATAAAGTCACGGTTCGGTATGTACCTCAGTTATAAAGTCACGGTTTGGTATGTAGTTCAGTTATAAAGTTTAATTCGCTATGTAGCTCAGTTATAAAGTCACGGTTAGATATGTACCTCTGTTATAAAGTCACGGCTAGGTATGTAGTTCAGTTATAAAATCACGGTCAGGTATGTACCTCAGTTATAAAGTCACGGTTAGATATGTACCTCAGTTATAAAGTCACGGTTAGGTATGTAGTTCAGTTATAAAGTTCAATTCGCTATGTAGCTCAGTTATAAAGTCACGGTTAGATATGTACTTCTGTTATAAAGTCACGGTTCGGTATGTACCTCAGTTATAAAGTCACGGTTTGGTATGTACCTCAGTTATAAAGTCACGGTTAGGTATGTACCTCAGTTATAAAGTCACGGTTAGGTATGTAGTTCAGTTATAAAGTTCAATTCGCTATGTAGCTCAGTTATAAAGTCACGGTTAGATATGTACTTCTGTTATAAAGTCACGGTTCGGTATGTACCTCAGTTATAAAGTCACGGTTAGGTATGTACCTCAGTTATAAAGTCACGGTTAGGTATGTAGTTCAGTTATAAAGTCACGGTTCGGTATGTACCTCAGTTATAAAGTCACGGTTAGGTATGTAGTTCAGTTATAAAGTCACGGTTCGGTATGTACCTCAGTTATAAAATCACGGTCAGGTATGTAGCTCAGTTATAAAGTCACGGCTAGGTATGTAGCTCAGTTATAAAGTTCAATTCGCTATGTAGTTCAGTTATAAAGTCACGGTTAGGTATGTACCTCAGTTATAAAGTCACGGTTCGGTATGTACCTGAGTTATAAAGTCACGGTTTGGTATGTACCTCAGTTATAAAGTTCAATTCGCTATGTACCTCAGTTATAAAGTCACAGTTCGGTATGTACCTCAGTTATAAAGTCACGGTTAGGTATGTAGTTCAGTTATAAAGTCACGGTTCGGTATGTACCTCAGTTATAAAATCACGGTCAGGTATGTAGCTCAGTTATAAAGTCACGGCTAGGTATGTAGCTCAGTTATAAAGTTCAATTCGCTATGTACCTCAGTTATAAAGTCACAGTTCGGTATGTACCTCAGTTATAAAGTCACGGTTAGGTATGTAGTTCAGTTATAAAGTCACGGTTCGGTATGTACCTCAGTTATAAAGTGACGGTTTGGTATGTACCTCAGTTATAAAGTCACGGTTCGGTATGTACCTCAGTTATAAAGTCACGGTTAGGTATGTAGCTCAGTTATAAAGTGACGGTTTGGTATGTACCTCAGTTATAAAGTCACGGTTAGGTATGTACCTCAGTTATAAAGTGACGGTTTGGTATGTACCTCAGTTATAAAGTCACGGTTCGGTATGTACCTCAGTTATAAAGTCACGGTTAGGTATGTAGCTCAGTTATAAAGTGACGGTTTGGTATGTACCTCAGTTATAAAGTCACGGTTAGGTATGTACCTCAGTTATAAAGTGACGGTTTGGTATGTACCTCAGTTATAAAGTCACGGTTAGGTATGTAGCTCAGTTATAAAGTCACGGTTTGGTATGTACCTCAGTTATAAAGTCACGGTTCGGTATGTACCTCAGTTATAAAGTGACGGTTCGGTATGTACCTCAGTTATAAAGTGACGGTTTGGTATGTACCTCAGTTATAAAGTCACGGTTCGGTATGTACCTCAGTTATAAAGTCACGGTTAGGTATGTAGTTTAGTTATAAAGTCACGGTTAGGTATGTAGTTTAGTTATAAAGTCACGGTTAGGTATGTACCTCAGTTATAAAGTCACGGTGCAGTGAGCAGGACTGTAGTCCAGCTGCAGAACATCATTTAAAAGTGAGTTTTTTGGTGCAAAGTGTTATAAATTGTATAAATTAATAAAATAGTCATTAAATTATTAGACAGTGTATAAATTAATCTATATTTCTTTAAGCAGTTGAAATAAAGTCACTAAAAAAAACACACACACACAAACAAGCAGAAGTGTAAATTACACACACACACACACACACAAACAAGCAGAAGTGTAAATTACACACACACACACACACACACACACAAACAAGCAGAAGCGTAAATTACACACACACACACACACACACAAACAAGCAGAAGTGTAAATTACACACACACACACAAACAAGCAGAAGTGTAAATTACACACACACACACACACACACACACACAAACAAGCAGAAGTGTAAATTACACACACACACACACACACAAACAAGCAGAAGTGTAAATTACACACACACACACACACAAACAAGCAGAAGTGTAAATTACACACACACACACACACACACAAACAAGCAGAAGTGTAAATTACACACACACACACACAAACAAGCAGAAGCGTAAATTACACACACACACACACACACAAACAAGCAGAAGCGTAAATTACACACACACACACACACACACACACAAACAAGCAGAAGCGTAAATTACACAAACACACACACACAAACAAGCAAGTGTAAATTACACACACACACAAACAGGCAGAAGTGTAAATTACACACACACACACACACACACACACAAACAAGCAGAAGCGTAAATTACACACACACACAAACAAGCAGAAGCGTAAATTACACACACACACACACACACACACACACACACACACTCTTCACATGAATATAGAGTATTGTGTGAATTAAACCCAACATGTTGACATTGTTCAGTTTGTTTTTCTCTTTTATTTTAGATTTCTGTTATCTGACTCTGGATCCCAACACCACACATCGTACCCTCATTCTGTCTGAGAAGAACAGAGTGGTGAGAGACAGTGGGAGAGAGCAGGAGTACTCTGATCATCCAGAGAGATTTGACTCCTTGTGGCAGGTGTTGTGTAAGGAGAGTGTGTGTGGACGCTGTTACTGGGAGGTGGAGTGGAGCGGTGTTGGTGTTGTGTTCATATCAATGTCATATAAAGACATCAGCAGGAAAGGACGGGGTGATGAGTGTGGGTTTGGACTCAACAATCAGTCCTGGAGTCTGTGGTGTTCTTCTTCTTCTCTCTCTTTCTATCACAACAACATTAAGACTGATCTCAGAGTTCCATCACCCTCCAGAATAGGAGTGTATGTGGATCACAGTGCAGGAACTCTGTCCTTCTACAGCGTCTCTGACACCATGAAGCTCCTCCACAGAGTCCACACCACATTCACTCAGCCTCTATACGCTGGGTTCTGGGTTTGTTTACGATCATACGTGAGGTTGTGTGATCCAGAGTAAGATGTATCTGGTGTTTTATGGTCAGTAACAAGTAGAAATTGTATCACAAATGATCTTATAGAAAAGTGTTTCATCTCAACAAGATTACACATTATAGAGAGATCGAGAGAGAGAGAGAGAGAGAGAGAGAGAGAGAGAGAGAGAGAGAGAGAGAGGAAACAGCACACGGTTCAAACTGTGAAGAGATTTCAGTCAGAAGTTTTCTTGTGTTATTCTTATAATTCCTACATTTTGTTTTTCTTATGAGAACGAGGTTTTAGTTTTATCTGTGTGTACACTCTCACCAGTGCAGTGGATGAGTTTTTAAGATAAAATGAACAATGTGATGGCTGACTGCTAATATTTTAATTTTGGGTGGAGATTTTAACTGTACATCTGACAATCTAGACCGGAACCATGCAGAACCTCATGCAGCTTCCTGTAAGTGTATGTGGAAGATGATGGAGGCCCACGAGTTCAGCGAAATATGGAGAACATTTAATAAGAAAAACAGACAGTACACATGGGCCCATGCCATAGACAACACACTCTCCCTGGCAAGACTGGATCTTTTTTCATGTACATCCAAGATGGTGGAGCGGCAGTAGCACACAGCGGCCACTCTGGATCCAAAATGGTGCTATTTATGTGTTATAGCCCAAATACCAAAGTGCATGGACACTGTAGACAGTCGTGTTCATGCATATGACCGCCAGAGTCTCATACAGTACAGATATCATGCAATTACCAACCTGCATGATGATGTACTCGAGAAACTCCGTGACCTCGGCTTGCTGCGAAGACCAGGCCTTCAGTCCTCGGCGTCGCCTGATGCCGGTGGCCGGGAGAGAGGATGTCGCAAGCAGTGCTCGAGGAAGCGGAAGCGTGGAAAACGGGCGGGTGTTCGTGCTAGGCTAAAAACAAACCCTAGCCGGCTGGCTCTCCCATCCATCATTCTGTCCAACGTCTGCTCCCTGAATAATAAACTGGACTACATCGGCTACTCAGACCACATCTCTGTTATGTTGATTCCAGCATACAGACCACTTGTCAGACGCTCTAAAGCGGTTCTGAAACAGGTTAAAACCTGGCCAGCAGGAGCCATCTCTGCTCTTCAGGACTGTTTTGAGTGCAATGACTGGAATATGTTCAGGGAGGCTGCAACCAACGGCGACTATCAACTTGGAGGAGTACACCACATCAGTGACCAGCTACATCGGCAAGTGCATCGATGACGTGACAGTCTCCAAGACCATCCACCACACGCTCCAACCAGAAACCGTGGATGACTGCAGAAGTGCCTGCTCTCCTGAAGAGACTCCGCCTTCAGAGCTGGGGATAAGGAGGCCTTAAGAACAGCAAGGGCCAAACTATCTCGAGCCATCAAAGAGGCGAAGCGCACGCATGCTCAAAGAATCCACGGCCACTTTCAAGACAGCGGAGACTCCCGGCACATGTGGCAGGGCATACAGGCGATCACAAACCACAAGACCACACCATCTGCCTGTGACAATGATGCCTCCCTCCCAGATGCGCTGAATAACTTCTACACTCGGTTCGAGGCACAGAACAACGTGGCACCGAGGAAGACCATCCCTCCTCCCAACGCCCAGGTGCTCTGTCTTTCCACGGCTGACGTGAAGAGAACTCTATGCAGAGTTAACCCACGGAAGTCTGCTGTACCAGATAATATTCCTGGCAGAGTGCTCAGGGAATGTGCAGAACAGCTAGCAGATGTTTTCACTGACATCTTCAACATTTCCCTGAGCAGCACCATCGTTCCTACGTGCTTCAAGACAATGACCATCGTCCCCGTGCCGAAGAAGTCTACAGTTTCATGCCTCAATGACTATCGTCCCGCTGCACTCACACCCATTGTGATGAAATGCTCCACGGACGATGCCATCACCACAATCCTCCATCTGTCCCTCTCTCACCTGGACAAGAAGGAAACATATGTACGAATGCTGTTCATAGACTTCAGTTCAGCATTCAACACAATCATCCCTCAGCACCTGATTGAGAAACTGAGCCTGCAGGGCCTCTGCAACTGGATCCTGGACTTCCTGACAGGGAGACATCAGTCAGTCAGAATCGGGAACAGCCTCTCCAGCACCACCACACTGAGAACTGGAGCCCCTCAGGGCTGTGTGCTCAGCCCACTGCTGTTCACTTTGCTGACTCACGACTGTGCTACAATGCACATTTCGAGCCACAACCATCAACTGTCTTTGAATGTTGACAAGACAAAAGAGGTGGTTGTTGACTTTAGGAGAGCACAGAGTGACAATTCTCCACTGTTCATCGACGGATCCCCTGTGGAGATCGTCAAGAGCACCAAATTTCTTGGTGTGCATCTAGCGGAGAACCTCACCTGGTCACTCAACACCACCTCCATCAGCAAGAAAGCCCAGCAGCGCCTCTACTTCCTGTGGAGGCTGAGGAAAGCCCATCTACCTCCCCCCATCCTGACCATGTTCTACAGAGGGACCATCGAGAGCGTCCTGAGCAGCTGCATCACTGCCTGGTTTGGGAATTGCATTGTTTCGGATCGCAAGACCCTGCAGCGGATAGTGAGGACAGCTGAGATCATTGGACTCTCTCTCCACTCTATCACGGACATGTACGCCACATGCTGCTATGCATTATATATACATATATGTAATGCACATCACGTTCTGCCAACATTGCACATGTTTTGTGTCCTGTCTTGTGTTTGTCTTGTCTTTGCACTGTTTGCACACTTTGCACTTTATGTAGCTGGAACAAACGTCTGTCCTAGCTCTGTGTTGTTGTTTCAGTTTTGTAATCACATGTTGTGTGTTGTTTTTAATGTAGCACCAGAGTCCTGGAGAAACGTTGTTTCATTTCACTATGTACTGTGTCAGCTACATGTGGTTGGAATGACAATAAAAGCTTCTTGACTTGACTTTTTATGGTTTTAAATATCAGCAGATGTTTTTTACGAAGTGTTTTATTGTTCCAGTAGATATCTCTGACCACAGTATGGTACAGTGTACTATCATTAAAGAGAACATAAAACCTAGCAGTGCCTACTGGCATTTTAACACTGCAGTTTTTGGAGACGCTAATTTTAGAGAGCCTTTTATTTATTTATGGAATTGTTTTAAACCTGAGAGGGCAGCTTTTAGCTCCACAGCAGTGGTGGGATGTGACTAAAACATAAATCAAACGGGACAGTGTGAACATTGGTCAGCTCCCGTTGAGCTGCAGGAGAGCCGTCCTGACCCGGCTGCCAACAAGGGGAGATCTGACACACTTGAACTGGTGCTTGGTGTCACTACTGTGCACTGACTGCAAGCTGCTCTCAAAAGCATCAGCCTTGAGACTGACTAAGATAACAGAGCAGCTCATTCACCAGGACCAGACATACTGTGTTCCTGATAGGTCTATATCTGACAACATGTATTTAATTTATAGACATTTTGGACGTCTTCAGGCTATTGGGCTTATAGACTTGTCTGATTTTTCAAGATCAGGAAAAGGCATTTGATCAGGTTGAGCATGAATATTTGTGGAAGGTGCTGGAAACCTTTGGGTTCAACCCAGGTTTTACAGACCTGTCGAGGGCAGAGGACCTGGCTGTGTGTATGGTACTGTGGTCAACCAGCTCCTGGAGATCCACCCTAACATCAGAGGAGCATGTTCAACTGATGTACTATTAGCACACTTAGACTGGTCCTGAAGAGGATGAACATTTTCTCCAGCTGGACGTGCAGGCCCCCTCCTGGAGTGCTGTGGTGAAAGGGAGATATACTTAGGGGCATTGGGGAAGCTGCTCTACAGAGCCTGTATTAAGGTTTTAAATAAGAAAAAACTGAGTGGCAGGGTAGACACCCCATGGAGAAGTGTACTTGGACTTAATGATAATTTTAAACCAGAGAGGAGTGCACTGTACAAACCACAGTTAACCAAAAAAGCTTCCAATGGAGGATTTTACATTGTATTATCTCTGTGAACTCTTATGTCTGTTTTAAACCCTGCTGTTGCACATGATTGTCCATTTTGTTCACAGAGAAACATACTCAAAGTTTTTCATGCTCTTATCCACTGCTCCAGACTGCAGTCATTGTGTTTTTACAGAGCATTTTGAGGTCTTTTTTATGTTGATTGTACTTTTCAGTGTTTTATTCTTGGTTTTAATTGTCAGGTAGCACAGGTTCAGGTGAAAGCTGATCAATTTTATCTTTGGTCAGGCAAAAATGCTGATATACCTGTGCCGAAAAAACAAAATTGCACAAAACACTTACTTAGTCTTCTCTAAGAAGCTGCAATGTTTCTTTAAAAGAGAATGTAGCATGTGCTGAATAAAGAGGTGAAAAGATCTACTTGTCCGGTTACTGATTACTAGAGGACACAACAATTTGGCAACGATGGTTTCCATGCCTATGCCTGCACCTTTTCTGCCATGCAGTGGAGAGCCTGCATGATGAAAGGATTGGGTTATGAGTGTTGGACACAACAATCAGTCTGTATTGTTCTTATTCTTCTCTCTCTTTCTATCACAACAACATTAAGACTGATCTCAGAGATCCATCATCCTCCAGAATAGGAGTGTATGTGGATCACAGTGCAGGAGCTCGGTCCTTCTACAGCATCTCTGACACCATGAAGCTCCTCCACAGAGTCCACACCACATTCACTCAGTCTCTATACACTGGGTTCTAGGTTCATAGAGTAATCGTGATGTTATCTGATCCAAAATAATATATAATATTTGTTTATTAAAGATTAAAATTTAAGTAATTTTATAAAATGACTTCTTAAAGAAATGTACAGGTATTCTGAAGTAGGAGGAGTTTGTCATACACTCTTAATAACTACAGACACTATAGGGAATATTTCTTTAACACTGTCTTTAAATTGGTATGGAAATGAAATTTTTCCTGCGGAAAAAACACTGAAAGAAGGGAATACATGGTTGGTAAGATTTAAAAGATTATATTATATATAGCTTACATAAAAATATTGTCATGATATCACTGATTATGCTTAATATTAACACATGTTTCTATTGATGAACCACGTAGAGAGAGGATCAATTCATGTAGTGTTAATATAAACCAATATCATCATCATTCATTGTCTTCCGCTTATCCGGAGCTGGGTCGCGGGGGCAGCAGTCTAAGGAGGGATGCTCAGACTTCCCTCTCCCTAGACACTTTCTCCAGTTCTTCTGGAGGGATCCCGAGGCGTTCCCAGGTCAGCCGAGAGACACAATCTCTCCAGCGTGTCCCGAGTCTTCCCCGGGGTCTCTTCCCGGTGGGGCATGCACTGAACACCTCCCCAGGGAGACGTCCCGGAGGCATCCGAAACAGATGGGTGGAAGCTCCATGGAGGAAGCTCATTTCGGCCGCCTGGATGCGGGATCTTATCCTTTCGGTCATGACCCAGAGCTCATGACCACAGGTGAGAGTAGAAACATAGATTGAGTGGTAAATCGAGAGCTTCGGCTTCCGGCTCGGCTCCTTCACCACAACAGACCGGTACATAGACCGCATTACCGCTGCACCGATCCGTCTGCCAATCTCACACTCCATCCTTCCCTCACTCGTAAACAAGAACCCAAAATACTTAAACTCCTCCACTTGAGGAAGGAACTCCCCTCCAATCTGAGGGGTGCAAGCCACCTTTTTCCGGTCAAGAACCATGGCCTCAAATTTAGAGGTACTGATCCTCATCCCAGCCACTTCACACTCAGCCAACAGGACATCATAATCTGCAAAAAGCAACAATGAAATCCTCTGGTCTCCAAACTGGACTCCCTCCAGCCCCTGGCTGCACCTAGAAATTCTGTCCATAAAAACAATGAACAGAAGCGGTGACAAAGGACAGCACTGCTGGAGTCCGACATGAACTGGGAACAGCTCTGACTTACAGCTGGCAATGCAAACCAAGCTCCTGCTCTGGTAATACAGAGACCAAACAGCCCTTAACAGAGGGCCACAGACCCCATACTCCCAAAGTACCTCCCACAAAATGCCACGAGGGACACGGTCAAATGCTTCCTCCAAGTCCACAAAACGCATGTGGACTGGTTGGGCAAACTCCCACGAACCCTCGAGCACCCTGTGGAAGGTATAGAGCTGGTCCAGTGTTCCACGACTAGGACAAAAACCGCATTGTTCCTTCTGTATCCGAGGTTCGACTAACGATCAGACTCTCCTCTCCAGTACTCTGGAATAGACTTTCCCTGGGAGGCTGAGGAGTGTGATCCCCCTATAGTTGAAACACACCCTCCAGTCCCCGTTCTTAAAAAGGAGGACCCCGGTTGCCCAGTCCAGACGCAATGTCCTTGACTGCCACGCTATGTTGCGGAGACATGTCAGCCAAGACAGCCCCACAACATTCAGAGACTTAAGGTACTCAGGGCGAAGCTCATCCACCCCCGGTGCCTTGCCACTGAGGAGCTGCTAAACTACCTCAGTGACCTCAGCTTGAGCGATGAATGAATCTACCTCCGAGTCCTCAGCCTCTGGTGCCTCTACGACAGGCGTGTCCGTGGGGTTGAGGAGATCCTCGAAGTATTCCTTCCACCGTCCAACAATCTCCCCAATTGAGGCCAGCAACTCTCTGCCTCCACTCTAAACAGTGTTGGTAGAGAGCTGCTTACCCCTTCTGAGGCGCTAAATGGTCTGCCAGAATTTCCCCGAGGCCGTCCGATAGTCCTTCTCCATGGCCTCACCGAGCTCCTCCCAGACCCCAGTTTTTGCTTCCGAGACCACCCGGGCTGCAGCTCGCTTGGCCTGCCCGTACGCCTCAGCAGCCTCCAGGGTCCCCTGAGCCAACCAAGCTTGATAGGACTCCTTCTTCAGCTTGATGGCATCCCTTACTTCCAGTGTCCACCACTGTGTTCGGGGATTGCTGCCGCAACCGGCACCAGAGACCTTACATCCACAGCTCCGGATGGCTGCATCGACAATGGAGGAGGAGCACATGGCCCACTCAGACTCAATTTCCCCAACCTCCCTCGCAATCTGGTTGAAAGTCTCTCAGAGGTGGTAGTTGAAGACCCACCCTAACACTGGGATCGGCCAGATGTTCCCAACAGACCCTCACAATAAGTTTGGGTCTGACAAGGTGGTGATCGGTTGACAGCTCCGCCCCTCTCTTCACCCGAGTGTCCAAGACATGCACCCATATGCTTGAACATGGTGTTTGTTATGGACAAACTGTGACTAACACAGAAATCCAACAACAGAACACCACTCGAGTTCAGATCAGGGGGGGCCGTTCCTCCCAATCACGCCCCTCCAATTATCACTGTCGTTGCCCACATGGGCATTGAATTCCTCCAGTAAAACTATGGAGTCCCCAGTTGGAGCATCTTGCAGCACCCCTCGTGGGGGTCTCCAAGAAGGTTGGCTACTCCACACTGCTGTTCATCCTATAAGCCAAAACAACAGTGAGAAACCTATCCCCGGCCCAGAGGCACAGAGAAACAACCCTCTCATTTACCGGGGAAAACTCCAACACTTGGCAGTTGAGCTGGGGGGCTATAAGCAAGCCCACTGACTATGGGGCACTCCAGAGTAGAAGGAGGATCCAACCTCTCTCAAGGAGTTGGGTTCTAGAGCCCAGGCTGTGCGTGGAGGCAAGCACGACTATCTATAGCCGGTACCGCTCAACCTCCCTCACCAGCTCAGGCTCTTTCCCCCCCAGTAAAGTGACATTCCATGTCCCCAAAGCCAGATTCTTTGTCCAAGGTTTGGGTCATCTGGGCCCCCACCCATGCCTGCTACCCAAAGCACACTGCACCAGACCCTTATGCTCCTTCCTGCAGGTGGTGGGCCTACGGCAAGGTGGACCTACGTCATTCCTTCGGGCTGTGCTCGGCTGAGTCCCGCAGGCAAAGACTCGTGCACCAGGCCTACTAATGAACCACTACAAGTGGTTCAAAAACCCTTATGAAAGGACCGTTACGTTGCCCGGATTGGCGTCACCTGGCTCCAGGGTGGGGCCCCAATGACACCAGATCCTTTAAGTCCTGTAAGTTGTGAGGTGGGGCCTCTATGGTTTTGTCCTCAAGTTGGCTTTGATCAAGGCCCCAGATACAATAAGCGCGGCCTCAGGGTGTGTGGTTTACTGCTCGCTAATATGTCCATACAGTTCTTTGAGTGCCTGCTCTGTATACAGCTGTAATAACAACCCTGTGAATTCCCTCGGTAGCCAGAACGCTCGACACAGGACAGTGAGATATTCCAGGTCGGGGGGAACAAAAGAGGGATGTGCAGAACAGCTGGCTTATATCTTCACTGACATCCTTGAGAAATGCCATACCTACCATCATTCCTGTACCAAAGTCATCTTTAGTGTCCTGCCCCAATGAATGACCATCATCCCAGGGCAATTATCCTATCTGGACAAATGCTGGACAAATGCCTTAGCATCTGCTGTAAAAGCTGAGCCTGCTGGGCCTGACCTCCTCCCTTTGTAACTGGATCTTAGACTTCTTGACTGGAGACCTGTCAGTCAGTCTGGATCAGGTGCAGCATCACTGGTGCCCCTCAGGGCTGTGTGCTCAGTCCACTGCTGTTCACTCTGCTGACTCACAACCGTGATGCAAATCGCCCATTTTCTCACTTACACAACACGGGTTCAAACACTAACCTGCAGAGTCGCATGTCAGTGACCTCACTTGGCAAGAGCAGTGATGTCAGTCAAGAAGCAGTGGACCAATGGAGACTTTTATTCTGCCCCCTAATCTGCATAAAACTCTACTTGTGATTTTTGGAATCGCCAACAAAAACTTGGAAAGAAGAGCGAAGAAAACTGAAGCACAAATAAATAGAAAAATTAATTACAAGCAAAAAAACAGCAGAAAGAACAAGCATCTGACTAAAATAAGCACGGAAAACAACATTTTGTTTTTTAATTCCTAGTATTTTGTGTTCTTTTAGGTTTTGTATTCAATTCTGTGATTCTCACGCATTATTTATTTTTTATGACCACGATCCTCAACCACTGAGAGCTATAGGGAAAGGCAGACAGACACAGGGAGAGGTGAAGTATTCTGGATGATTAGAGTTTCTATCTATCTTAGATAATTTCAAGTTATAACAAGAGTAACATCTAATTACAAGCACTGATGTTGATCTCATTAAAGCAGTGACATCCAGATGAGGATGGGTTCCCTTTTGAGTCTGGTTCCTCTCAAGGTTTCTTCCCAATACCATCTAAGGGAGTTTTTCCTCGCCACCGTCGCCTGAGTCACCTCAGGCTTGCTCGCTCACTAGGGAGAATTTTGTCTAACATCTAGGACTGTTTGTTGTTTCTTATGTTCTGTAAAGCTGCTTTGAGACAATGCTCTTCGTTAAAAGCGCTATACAAATAAAATTGAATTGACATGCTTGGAGGAAAAAAAAGATTTTAAAACAATATTCTGCTTTTATTCTGCAGTCCAAATAGTGTACGACCTTTTACATCTCAACTTCACCAACTTGTGTTGGAGAGGAGCAGCATGAGGAGGTTCACTCAGCCCAGTTTGAATCCCCCAGAGGCCACACCCCTTCCCCTGAGACTCCACCCACATGTGGAATTCAATTGTCACAAATATTAAAAACACACAACACAGAAATTAATGACTTTTTTTATTGATATATTAGTTTTAAAAAAAAGCTTTTCATTAAAAATCTTAAAGTAAAAGTGATCTCTTACAAAAATCGGTGAAGGCAGGAGCACCTGAGCAAATGAGACTGAGGAACTAAAATCCAGAGGAGATCCCTATCTGCAGGAGGGTCTGGACTCGAGGATCTGCACGGTGAGGCGGTTCTTGAGCCCGAGCAGTTTGGTGCTGTAGTTCTTCATCAGGGCATCTCTCAGGCGCAGACGCAGATCACGCAAACACGGCAGGGAGAAGCAGTCAGGAACGTTCAATAACACATGGAAAAACTCCTGCCACAGATCACTGTGAGGATTCCTGAGAGTGGGTGGAGTCGAGAGAGAATAAGAAACTAATCCTTCACACGCTTCCTGAAACACCAGCACAAATTATGACCCTGTTCTGAAGGTTCTAGAGTCTCCAACACCAACATTCTAACATCTCTGCTGCAAAGGAATCCTGAAGGTTCTAACATCCACAGAGAGATCGTTCATTCAGCCAACAGCTTTATTATTTTCAGCACAAAGGCTCTAGCGTGGACAGTGGAACTCTGATCAGTCATTTCATTCAGTGGTCACTGGTCCAGAGGTCTGGGGATGGTTGTGTCCCAAATCACACCACTATGTTAACGCTAAAAATAAATGTGGTTACTAAGGCAATGTAGGACTAGTGCACTACTGTTAGAAGTGAAGTGTACACTATTTAGGAGTATTGTGTGGTTTGGGACACAGCCATGTTTGATCGGCTTGGACACTACAATGTGCAGGTAATGTTCCTGTACTGCAGTAGAAATGCACCTGTGTAATGTCACACAGAACACGCTCACCTCTTAAACACTCCGTTGGTCTTCCACACTCCTCCATCATTCCTCACCTGCATGTACGAGCCAAACAGCATGCAGTGCACAGTGCCAGCCACGCCAAAGTAATCCGTCTGCAGGGTGTACAACACACACACGTTCAAAGTGGTGTTAACACTAATCTCAGGTCATAGATTCAGGAATATGATTAGGGGGAGGAGCTATCGACAGGTGTGCTGGAATACCTGATATGTCCAGGGTCGGCCGCTGAGCATCTCCGTGCACTGGAAGCCAGAGGTCATGCAGTGGGCCATGAACTGAGCTCCATCGGGGAACAGAGTCATATCAATACTCTGACCAAAATCAATCAGAACCAAACCATGCTCCAGGTTCTCCTCAAGGAGGTTCTTGTGCTCCAGGAACCTGCAGAAAGGGGCAGGCAGATAGTAACACCTTCACTGTGAGTGTAGATCAGTGTTGAACACAAACACACCCTCAGAATAAACTACACTCATGTTGAACATACAGGACTTAAGCCTGCAGCAGTTTGTGTCTAACACACATACACACAAGCTTTGATGATAAGTAAGAGAGTTACACACACACACACACACACACACACACACCTCTCTCCTAGCAAGATGTTGTCTGGTTTGATGTCAGCATGGATGATGCGTGCGGCATGCAGTCGCTCCACCATGTCCAGGAGACACACTGTGAAATACAGCACGAGAGGCTGCGGCATCACTCTCTCGCCGCGGCTCTTATACAGGTTTACCACGTTCTACAACACACAAAGAAAGATTTAATACACCACTCTGGTGAAGATCAGAAACACACTTCACAGCTCAAGAATGTTTGGTAAAGCACTGAGATTTAGATTCGAAACCATAAGAATGAAAGAGCATGTTCTCTCTGTAGAGGCGAGTATACAGGAACACTGGACAGCAGTGTAAATGATGTGATTACAAGAATGTGGAGTTTCCTCACCAGTAGCGTGCCACAGTTGTGCAGCGCTCCGATGAGCACGCTGCCGTTGTTGAACACGTGAGCGGCATACAGCTGATTGTACAGGTGACGAGCCGTCGCTTCCACCCTCACGTCCAGTTGAGAGTTAATGTAAAACTCCCACGGTTTTGAAGGCTTTTGTACCTGCACAGGTAACACACAAGACTTATCACAGAAGAACCTGGGAAATGGTTTAAATTAAAAAAAAAAAACCTGCTGCAGGTATAGGTACACCTGTGTATTATAAAAATAAACAGGCCAGTGAGTCACATGACTTTCCAATCCAACCAGTGATCATGTGATCAACCTAAGCTGCAACAATATGGAGACGTACACATACATATTAAAGCATATTTACTTTCAGGATGAGTTTGTGGGAGCTGTCGAGGTTGGTGGCCTGATAAACTGTGGCGAAAGCTCCCTGACCCAAAACACAGTCCACACGCAAATGATCATCCCCTGGAACACACACAATCATTAATATACACAGATGTTCTGAGGTGTGAGAGTTATGGAGGTATTCTACTGTCCAAATGAATCAAACTTCAATGCAACATGCACTATACAGCCAAAAGTTTTGGGACACCTCTCCAAATCATTGAGTTCAGGTGTTGTTTTTCAGGGGTTGGGCTCGGCCCCTTAGTTCCAGTGAAAGGAACTCTTAATGCTTCAGCATACCAAGACATTTTGGACAATTTCATGCTTCCAACTTTGTGGGAACCGTTTGGGGATGACCCCTTCCTGTTCCAGCATGACTGCACATCAGTGCGCAAAGCAAGGTCCATAAAGACATGGATGAGTGTCCAACATCAGTGCCTGACCTCACAAATGCGCTTCTAGAGGAATGGTCAAAAGTTCCCATAAACACACTCCTAAACCTTGTGGAAAGCCTTAACAGAAGAGTTGAAGCTGTTATAGCTGCAAAGGGCGGGACAACTCCATATTACATTCATGTGCATGTAAAGGCAGTCATGTTGGAACAGGAAGGGGTCATCCCCAAACTGTTCCCACAAAGTTGGGAGCAGGAAATTGTCCAAAATGTCTTGGTATGAAGCTGAAGCATTAAGAGTTCCTTTCACTGGAACTAAGGGGCAGAGCCCAACCCCTGAACTCAATGATTTGGAGAGGTGTCCCAAAACTTTTGGCAATGTAGTGTAAATATGCAAATTATGAGATTATATACCAAATTACAGATCCAAATGTGCTGTAAAGCCTGTGAAGTTCTCATCTTTTCTTTGTGCTACTTTTAAGTCAGATCCTCACAAATATAACCACATCATTTAAACAATGTAAAGCCTCAAGTTCACTTACTTTTCACTACAAATGGACACAGTCATCTTCAGAAATGACCAGTGTCTATACAGAGCAACTCCAGTATTAACACTGGAAGCACCAGAGCATCATGTGACCCCGTGTCCATAGCGGACTAAACAAACTAGTGTTGTGTCTCACAGCACATCCTCGTCTTGTTTGAGAAGCAGCTTTCTGGACCTTCTAGATTTGTAATTACTTTTAAATATAAGGTCAGAGTTTCAGATGAGAGACACTGGTCATAATCATGATGGTGTGAAGGAAAAACTGGAAATCTCAACCAAGTGAATATATTATATTATATACAGTGTGTGTGTAACTTTACCCATTTCCACAGCACGTTTGGCCATGATGGCGGGAATACTGCAGGACCAGGTGTACAGGTTGAGGTATGAGGACAAAGGAGTGCGCAGACCAGCGAGAAGAGACGCAATCAAGTCATCATCCCATGGGTCAGAGATCAACACTGGCACACAGGTATACGAGATGGAAAAGAAAAGGGAGAATTATTAGGATATACACACACTAATTTACACATTGGGTGTAAACAATTTAATAGTTTTTCCAGAAATTTCTTGACTCAGCACTTAAAACATACAAACATGAGAAAATCATCATAAACATGTTCAGTTCTGATATGATGAACTATAAAGTTGAGTACCTGAGGCTGTGGGCGGAGCAGACGACTGGGTGGGGCTCATGGGAACATCATAGTTCAGCTTTTGGGAAATTTCCAGTTCATTCATTATGGTACATGTTTTATTGCTCTGCTGTGGACTCATCATCACGTCCAGATCTACCTCTGCCTCCGTTACAGGAACCTCCGAGCAGATCCAGTTCTGTCCCGGTTCGGCAGCTGGACTCATGGGAACATCCCAGACTGGGTCTGAGCCCCTACTCGAACTCGCACAGGCCGACTTCTCTTCAGTGTTTGAAGTTGGGAAGCGTTCGCCAAATGATCTTTTAGAGATTCCAGACTGCTCCAGAACCGCGGATGAGTGCTGGTCCGAGTATATGGTCCATCCAGGTCTGCTTGTCTGAGGCGCTGACGCCATCAAGTCCAGGTCGGATTTAGCAGTCTGCACCAGACTCTTCATATGAAGCTGGCCGAACCCTAGAGGTTGTTTTGGACTCACGGGCACGTCCTGGCTCGCCCTCAACGCTGGACCTAGGCTTTGTGGAACTTCGCGGAAACATTTCCGCTGGTGCAGCTGAGGGTTGTCCAAAAGCAGACAGACAGATTTGGTCATATTGAAGGACCTCTCAGGGAGGAGAAGGTCAGCTTCCTCCACATCTGACAGCTGTGAGTGGTCTGAAACAACCTGATCTGCTTTTATATCCTCAAAGATGTTCAACCTGCTACGGAGCGGTGCGAACGCCTGATTGTTGATGGGGGTGTTGGTCTGACTGGGCTGTGACAGAGTATGGGCGTGTCTCTGCATACTTAAGCACTCCTCCACGATCGTTCCCTGAGCTCCTGAAGTATACTCAGCACTGCCACACTGCATCTCCTCAGGGGGAGACTGCTCCCAAATTGGACTGGAAAAGCAGAAAAAGTTCATGTTAGGGGGAGGGTTCAGCTAACGGGTCAGTAGGTGTAGCTGTGGGCGTGCTGTGTGATTGTCGTGAATTTTTTTTTTTTAAGTTCTCCCCATAAAATGCATTTCATTTTCGAGTAGCAGCTGTAACTAGCTCAAGGCAGAACAGCTAGAAGCTAAAGTCTTTTAATCATTTTAATAATATTTATATTTCAGTAATGAAAGCAGTTCACTGTGAATGTAATGAATTTAAATCCAGTGCTGAAGGTCAGAATGCTTTAGGCTTTACAGCAGCAGTACCTGAGTTTGGCCGGCTGGCGCAGGTGTGGGTTTACCTCAGCTCCACTTTCCACTAAAACACAGAAAAAAAAACAAGCATATTTATAAACAATGTAATTTCACAGATAATAAAACACTTGGTATACATTACTGTGTGTGTACATGTTTACACACCTTGACTGTGCTGTGTGTCCCAGGAGTACGGTGCAATTGGATGGAGTGGAGTGGACATTAACCGGGCGGACATAGTCTCCTGCATGTGATTGGAAAAAGCGGCCATAGGGGCGCATCCAGCACCAGACACTGTGCTTTCATCTGTAAGAGACTCCGCCCCCCGTGGAGTTACCTGGGTTTGGGGTGTAAAGAAACATCAAACATCCAGACACACATGCTCTTCTCACAAACTCCTGTTATTACTTCCACTCAGTTATGCCCTCTAGTGGACAAAAAGTGGGCATCTTCCTATAGGCTGTCTGTTACACTGCCCTAACCGCTCAAGGAGACTTCAGGGAGTTTCAGATGAAAAGACTCACCTCTCCCTCTGATCATAGCTGATCTACATTTCTAACTCATCAGGAGGTGTCAGCGAGTGTGTATTAGAACAGTGCAGGAACACTCACTTTATCAGTAAAGACAGGGATGTCCATCAGGAGAGAAAGTCCAGCAGGTTTGGGCTTGAAGACCACCTGTGGACCCACACTGAAACAAACACTTTTAGACTCAACACATGATGGGGTGTTCAACATCAACACTGTTTACTTTACAGTCACCAGGCATACTTCAGTGACATTTGAATTCCAACACACCTCATCAGCAATACTTGAGCTTATCATTCATTTTAGCTTTAACCCCACCCCCCATATTTCTTTTTCCATTCCAATATTTACCTTCCATTCTCGTTGTTTTCATCCTGATAAATCCTGAATGGAGCTGAGGAGGGAGCCTTCACTGAGGAGGGAGCCAAACCTGAATACACACACACAATCATTACACCAATTGACACCAAACTTTACAAATACACAAATACACACACACACACACACACCAGTGACTTTGCAGGTCTTTTCAAAGCTGTCTTCTGCAGCAGCAGTGTTGATGTGTGCCATGCTGAACTGAGAGTCCTGGAGCAGAGTCGGTCCCTGGAACATGTTCCCGATCAGATCTACACCGTAAGGCAAGGAGAGCGCACACACATTTGTAAATCAGTATTCTCACTCAATACCCTGTAACACCGGCTTTAAGCCATCACCTGACTTTCAGCGAGCTTCTCCAAAACCATAAAACACAAAGCAGTCTGCATCACCAGAATTACTTACCTTCACTACATTCAGTACACTTCATTACAAACTGCATTAACACAGCCGTTTTACTACAGTCCATTACTACACTTACATTACTAAACTACACTCCAAATTAGAGCGGAGACTGTGAGCCGGGCCTTCTCGTCCAACATCAGTGCCTGACCTCACAAATGTGCTTCTAGAGGAACGGTCAAAAATTCCCATAAACACACTCCTAAACCTTGTGGAAAGCCTTCCCAGAAGAGTTGAAGCCATTATAGCTGCAAAGGGTGGGACAACTCCATATTACATTCATGTGCATGTAAAGGCAGACGTCCCAATACTTGTGGCCTGGCTCGCAGTCTCCGATCTAATTCATCCCAAAAGTGTTCTATGGGGTTGAGGTCAGGACTCTGACACTCATCCATGTTTTTATGGAGCTTGCTTTGGTGGGGTGTCCCAATACTTTTGGCAATATAGTGTAGCTGTTTCGCTGCACCCACTGCTGGTATGATGAGAGCACATGATGCTTGGTGGAGTGTGCTTACCCAGTGCCTCTCTGGTATTGACAGTGGGGGATGGAAGTGCACGTGAAGGAGTTGCAGAGTTTAGACCCAGAGATGTGTTAGGGGTGACATGGGAGTGATGAAAGACTCCATGAGACCCTGTGCACAAGACAGAGAGAGAGAGAGAGAGAGAGAGAGAGAGAGAGAGAGAGAGGGAGAGAGAGAGAGTGAGTCTCTGATTCTTCACAGTGAAAGCTTTTTTTGATTTTGTTCTTTACTCACCATCTGTGTTCACATCCCCATCCTCCTCTTCACAAAACACATCACTAAAAGAAACCAAATAATTAAAACACAATCAGCAACAGTGCCCTTACTGTGTTATGATTGCTATACACACACTGCTACATTGCTAAATCCAAGTGTCCTAATAATTATGACAGTATTTGTCCCCTCAGAATAGGATGGTTAGTTCAGCAGCATGTGTTTTAGGATGCCATGCCACCTGTGCTTACCTATGGAGGTGCACTAGATCTGTAGTGAGCTTCCTGGAGTTCACTAGGTAGTGTGGTTTGAGAACAGAAGACGTGTCCATGTGTGTCTCACCTCTCGAGTAGGTCCTGTGATTGAGTGTGTGTCGCTTGGCTCACACACACTCCTCGTCTCGGCTCCACAGTCGTGTGTGTACGCGTGGTGAGTGCGTCTTGCATTTTCTGGGCAAGTGATGCATCTGTGTGGTGTGTGAGGGACTGCTCACACACGGAAGCAGACGCACACGGGCCGCTGAGGGGTTCTGATTGGTCCGTGGGATTAGGGGTGTCCTCCGTGGTCTGGAAAGGATGTGGCCCTAAAGTATCCTAAACACACACACAGGTGAAGATCTAGATATTGTGTGTTAATTCACATACGTGGTGTTTTACCTGCTGCAGGTGTGTACGTACATATCTGTCCACCTGCTACATATAAGAGGGCAGTGGGTTGGGTGTGTACACGTGTACCTGCTGCAGGGTTCGTTTGTTTTTTGTGTGCATCTGTGTACCTGTGGCTCAACATGCAGTTTGCTGTTCAGCTCCTCTAACATCATCTTCATTCTCGCCACTTTCTCTTCCTCCTCCTCGTATCTCCTCATCACCTCCGCTGTGTACACACACACACACGGTGCAGGCTATTAAACAGGGTCCTAATGACAAGTGTGTGTGTGTGTGTGTGTGTGTGTGTGTGTCTCACCCTGCTCTCTCTGCAGTTCCTGCTGTCTCAGTTTGGTAAAATACCTCTGTGCTCTCAGCTCCTCAAAGCTCAGCTCTGACCCCTCACACACCAGGTCACTCACACAGTACATGGACACAGACTTGGTGTCACTTCTGCTGCTTGGTGGAGGGTTATTCTCAGAGCGCGAGATTCTGACAAAGTATTGAATGATGTGTTATTATAATGCAGAGAAAACACCCGAAATTAAAATTGCTCACATTTATTTCTGTAAGGATGTTCTTACACACTGACGTATCTGACTTCAGGAGGCTGAGGATTCACTCCATCCTGTAAAAAAGACAACTTTTTTTTTTTATACAAAGCATCACACTTCTCTACCTCTCGAGTCTGCTTACAGCCCAAAGATGTACAGAAATAAAGGAGAAATCCATCATATAATAAAAACATATACATCACACTCATACCTTACACTGGAGCGGTGTGTCACTGTTCTGATGCAGCTGCTGATTAACCAGCTGAGAATCCTGCAGAGGAGTATTCACTGCTACTGCAACACACACACTTATTTTAAATCAATTAAATATAAACAAATTCCTCACCTCACAACTTCATATCAGAGAGAAATAAATCAATATTGTAAAATAAAAGTTTTGGGACACAGATCATTGAGTTCAGGTGTTGTGTTTCAGGGGTTGGGCTCGGCCCCTTAGTTCCAGTGAAAGGAACTCTTAATGCTTCAGCATACCAAGACATTTTGGACAATTTCCTGTTCCAACATGGGATCATCCCCAAACTGTTCCCACAAAGTTGGGAGCATGAAATTGTCCAAAATGTCTTGGTATGAAGCTGAAGCATTAAGAGTTCCTTTCACTGGAACTAAGGGACCGAGCCCCACCCCTGAACTCAATTATTTGGAAGGGTGTCCCAAAACTTTTGCGTATATAGTGCATCATGACTTAATCAGTTGTTTCCGACATGTTTCCTACCTGAGGAAGTTGTCTGAGACTGCCCTCTTTTGCTCTGGAATAATCTGCACACACACACACACACACACACACACACACACACACGGTCCATCACCACAGTTAAGAAAGGAATTACTATATAAATAATTTCATGAAAACATCTCGTGTATAAATCAGCTTCAAACTGCCCACTAAAGTTAGGCAACATGTCTAGAAACGTTCTTCTTGATGAATGTTATGTGTCATGATGTAGAATCATTTTAAAGCCCATTGCACGGTCAGAGATTTTTGTCCACTGTATACAAAAATAAATCTAGTTCAGAATCAGTGGAAAAGCGCCAAATCGACAGTGACAAAGAAAAATAATAAAAATTAAAAAAAGATAATAATAAAGTGTATCCTGAGCTGATTCCACAAGATCACGATCCTACGGCATCTCGCCGTTTTGTGCTACTGTGGTGACCATTGGAGAATGACAAAACTAACAGAGATGATCTGTAGTGACCTGTAATGGCGCTGCAGAGTGTCCAGAGGTTCTGCTTGGTTCTCCAGTGCTTTCTGATAGACCTGCTCCGCCTCTGTGTTCAGGTTCCTGCTCTCACACTGCTGCGCCCAGCTGATGTACAGAGACGCTAACTGCATCCCCACACCACGAGCGTGAAGGTCACTGTACACCTTCACAGGGTCTGAGTGACCATTGGCCTGTACCACACACACACACACACACACACACACTATCCCTATAGAAGAATACAGCAGGAAGGGAAGGATGCATGCTGCCTGACTGAGTGGTGTGTAACTTGTTGCGGTGTGGACGCATCTCCTACACACTCACATATCTGATGCAGTAGCTGATGAAGCGGAGGTCATTGTGGTAACATCTGTCCGGCAGGAACGTCTTTATAATCATCTCCGTCACCGCAGACAGTTTATACTTCTCATCTTCAGCAAGTCTGGGATCCATAAACTCAAAAAACCTGAACAAAAACAAGAGCATTGTTCACATGAAGGACAAGAGGAGCATGATGTTTAAATTCTCCAGCTATCATCTCCTCTCCTGATTAGGGGAGATCAGCCTTCACAGCTCATTTACATAAACACACCCCCGAGACACGCCCGGACAGTGACCGAGCACACCACATCATTCTCTTTTGCTCCATCTTTATTATACGCTGTTATAATACAGCTGTGCTTTAGTCAGGTCAGACTGGTAGGTCAGTGCAGGAGGACTCACCTCTCCCAGGCCCAGAGAGGGTCATCTTTATCCCAACTCTGCATATACGACATGAAGCTTCTGTAAAAGAACACACAGTGTTAGATCTGCCACAATTCTCTAAACTAATCATTCAGCACCATTTATCTTACTGGACATTAGAATAATGCTCGTGAAACAGAGTGGACACTAACTGGACACTACCTGGTGCCATAAACAGGGTGAGGACACTAACTGGACACTACCTGTGGCCATAAACAGGGTGAGGACACTAACTGGACACTACCTGGTGCCATAAACAGGGTGAGGACACTAACTGGACACTACCTGTGGCCATAAACAGGGTGAGGACACTAACTGGACACTACCTGGTGCCATAAACAGGGTGAGGACACTAACTGGACACTACCTGGTGCCATAAACAGGGTGAGGACACTAACTGGACACTACCTGGGGCCATAAACAGGGTGAGGACACTAACTGGACACTACCTGGTGCCATAAACAGGGTGAGGACACTAACTGGACACTACTTGGTGCCATAAACAGGGTGAGGACACTAACTGGACACTACCTGGTGCCATAAACAGGTTGAGGACACTAACTGGACACTACCTGGTGCCATAAACAGGGTGAGGACACTAACTGGACACTACCTGGGACCATAAACAGGGTGAGGACACTAACTGGACACTACCTGGGGCCATAAACAGGGTGAGGACACTAACTGGACACTACCTGGGGCCATAAACAGGGTGAGGACACTAACTGGACACTACCTGGGGCCATAAACAGGGTGAGGACACTAACTGGACACTACCTGGGGCAATAAACAGGGTGAGGACACTAACTGGACACTACCTGGGGCAATAAACAGGGTGAGGACACTAACTGGACACTACCTGGGGCCATAAACAGGGTGAGGACACTAACTGGACACTACCTGGGGCAATAAACAGGGTGAGGACACTAACTGGACACTACCTGGTGCCATAAACAGGGTGAGGACACTAACTGGACACTACCTGAGCCCATAAATAGGGTGAGGACACTAACTGGACACTACCTGGGGCCATAAACAGGGTGAGGACACTAACTATACACTACCTGGGACCATAAACAGGGTGAGGACACTAACTGGACACTACCTGGGGCCATAAACAGGGTGAGGACACTAACTGGACACTACCTGGTGCCATAAACAGGGTGAGGACACTAACTGGACACTACCTGGGGCCATAAACAGGGTGAGGACACTAACTGGACACTACCTGGGGCCATAAACAGGGTGAGGACACTAACTGGACACTACCTGAGCCCATAAACAGGGTGAGGACACTAACGATACACTACCTGAGCCCATAAACAGGGTGAGGACACTAACTGGACACTACCTGGTGCCATAAACAGGGTGAGGACACTAACTGGACACTACCTGGGGCAATAAACCTCACTGCGGTTTAAACCAGGCACATGTATATGATTATGTGGATATGTTGGGTTTGCAGAGGATTTTTTCTAAAGTAGTCCACAGTAAAATTGGTTGATCTTTATCTGGACAGTGGAGTAGGTCATCCTGGAGTGACCTGATCTAACATTAGGGTTTTGTATTAATTTAAATGTTCTGTGATGTAGAAGCTCGACAAGCTCGCTGTTACCGCTATTAAGGATTTAAAAACACACCCGTTATACGTCCAGCTAATTCCACAGTAATTCCAGAGAGTGTCCGGACTGACCACACTTAAACCTCCTTCACATGTTTAACCTTTTAAAGTGTCGACTTTACTGAAGAGACGCAACATGTCCATACTGTAGTGTCATATTTACACTAACCAGCTAAACGACCTGAACTAGCATGCTAGCTAGCATACACAGCAAACAGGTTACTTACTGAACATAATAGTCGATGTCCATTCTGTTCTTAATTCCTTTTTATTCCCAAATAGCTCATCAACTGATTGATTTTATTCTGAACAGTTCTTTTATTTATTTATTTTTTTTAAACATCAGATGGTATTTTATTGTTAACACACACGGCTAATCGCCGTTAACACACTAGTTCTCGCCGGTACCGTTGTTTGTTGTTGTTCGACATTACCTCAGAGAGACGAAGCATTTTAAACCTTCCGCTCAGAACACTCATTGGTCGCTTGGATTCAAATCAGCCAATCAGAGACGCGTCCTTATTACACAGCCTGCAGACGCAAGCCCTGTTGTGGAAGATGATAGGGGCCAAAACTCTTGGCCATGTCAAAGCGTCAGAAATCGCTGTATTTTAGAGTATTATGTAGTGACGTGTCCTGCCTTTTAGCTCTTTCATTTAACCTTCTTTCTCAGGTAGGATGGCCAACAGCTTAAATCATGGCTCTTATCATTTTTTATCAAACTGCCAAATGATGAAGATTTGAATGACACTGTATAGCCAAAAGTTTTGGGACACCCCTCCAAATCATTGTTCCAGTTGCACAGTTCCAAGACATAAAGACATGGATGAGTGAGTTTGGTGTGGAGGAACTTGACTGTCCTGCACAGAGTCCTGACCTCAACCCCATAGAACACCTTTGGGATGAATTAGAGCGGAGACTGCGAGTGAGGCCAAAAGTTTTGGGACGTCTGCCTTTACATGCACACGAATGTAATATGGAGTTGTCCCGCCCTTTGCAGCTATAATGGCTTCAACTCTTCTGGGAAGGCTTTCCACAAGGTTTAGGAGTGTGTTTATGGGAATTTTTGACCGTTCCTCTAAAAGCACATTTGTGAGGTCAGGCACTGATGTTGGACGAGAAGGCCTGGCTCGCAGTCTCCGCTCTAATTCATCCCAAAGGTGTTCTATGGGGTTGAGGTCAGGACTCTGTGCAGGACAGTCAAGTTCCTCCACACCAAACTCACTCATCCATGTCTTTATGGACCTTGCTTTGGTCACTGGTGTGCAGTCATTTTGGAACAGGAAGGGGTCATCCCCAAACTGTTCCCACAAAGTTGGGAGCATGAAATTGTCCAAAATGTCTTGGTATGCTGAAGCATTAAGAGTTCCTTTCACTGGAACTAAAGGGCCGATCCCAACCTCTGAAAAACAACACCTGTATTCAGTGATTTGGAGGGGTGTCCCAAAACTTTTGGCGATATAGTGTATGTCTAAAATATGCTGCGTTTATAAGAAAGATGTCTGACTTAATGCACTTCGAGATCATTAGATGGTATGGAAAACATGCCCTCCCTTACAGTGTCAGTGGTGTTTAATGGATAATAAAACATTTGCAATAATGAATTTAATTCCATTTATCTGTAGGTTATAAAATATATTCATAGTCCTAAGCACTATGCACTTTTCACTTATTTCACTTTATGATCTGTCCTCTTTGACAGTGAAGAGATAGAAGAAGTCAATAGTACAAACTGTTCCTTTTCATTTATTTTGGATGAATTGTCAGGCTCACAGTTCACCAGCAAGGTACTTTGTACCATGTGAGTTAATCACAGTGTTTCTCAGTCATCACTGAAGGCCATTTTAGACCCAGGAAATACTCTAATTCTATTCTATTCTATTCTATTCTATTGAAGTGTGGTATGGTGAAGAGGGAGATTGCTGGGTCATGAAACAGCAGATGATATGCGGGACCATGTACCTGATTTTCTGGATCATTTAGAAACATCTCAACAGCAAGGTAATATTTGATCATATTGATGTGCTTTGTTGTGCAGAACTGCTTTGAACACTAATTGTGAATAGTTTTATTTCCCCCAGGTTATAGTGCTCCCTCATCTCCCTCATCCACACTTCTCCATAACCCAAGAACAGCTGCTTTTTCTGCTAGAATATAATTTTTCTACAAAACGGATGACAGAAATCTTGTGTGCGTGTACAGACGAGCTGTGAAATGTGGTTTAAGGTGAGGTTATTTTTCTTAGTTGTGTATGCAGTCTCCTTATGTATTCAGATTGTAAAGATAAGTAATGCACTTTAAAGTGTAAGGCAATATTCAGGATTAATTTCATGCATCAGCTAAAAATCTAGACCTGTATGTGACACTGAAGTTGAACATAAGTCCATTCCAAGCAGCGGCATGACGGCTCGGTGGTCAGCGCTGACACCTGACAGTAAGAAGGTCCGAGCCTTTATGTGTAGAGTTAGCATGTTGTCCCAGTGTCAGTGTGGGTTTCCCCTGAGTGTCCCAGTTTCCCACTCAATCTAAAGACATGCAGCTTCGGTCACCTGGAGATTTCAGATCTGCACATGTCCAGGGTGTTTCCCCTGCCAGTGGCCTGAGATGCTGGGATAGGCTCCAGCTCTCTCATGAAGGATAAGCAGTATAGTGTATGGAGAAATAAGTCTGAATTTCTTAAAACTGTAGTGTTTCACAGTGCTTCATTCTCCCATCTAAAAGTGTCGGTCAAACCCACATAACCCCCATCAGGGCTTTTGGAGCAAGTTATTAACTTCCTTTGGAAATATTCCTCAACCCATACAGATCACACATACACTAACGGACAAATTGGCCTATTTGGCTGTACCTTCCAAAGCCCCACAGTTATGGAACAGTCTTCTAATCAGTGTTGGGGATTCAGACACAGTCTCAGTGTTTAAGTCCAGGCTGAAGACACATTTGTTTAGTCAAGCCTTCAATGTATAGTTTTTTTTAGGTAAAGGAGCAGATCTGGAAGGTTCATGGGTATAGAGTGTTTGGTGTACTGGGATGTTTGGATGCTGTCGCCTTACCACTCTTACATGGTCACTCAGGTCACCGACTGTGAAGTGACCGGATGCTTTATGTCCAGTGAAGTCTTCATGTCTCAAAATCAACACGGAAATCATGAACTGACCACAGAACGAAGATTTTCTTATGGTCATTTCATTTCCCTGACCTAAGTAAACAAATCTAAATAACCTACCAAGAGAATATAAACAAAACTCTTTACATTTCTCATCTCATTAGTTTTGTTTTTTTCATTTATTTTAATACAGAAGATAGCTGCACAGCACTACTGAATGCCACTGTAAACTAAAGACAGTGTTAATTAATGTGAAGGTCAAGCCTGGACACATTTCACGCGTCCTGTTTAAAGAGTTTTGGCCCTGTTCGTCTTCCATAACCCTGGGGACAATCCGGCGCAGTTTCCTTTAACTGCAGCTGCAGTAGATAATAAAGATCTCTAATAACAGTTTTAGACGTGTTAACACGACGAGTCCTATTTGTCAAAGTTTTAAGAAAGTATAAGAAAAAAAAACCCCCAAAAATTAATTTTTCGTGTCTATAAAAAAATGCCAGGCCTGAAAGGGTTAAAATGTCCCGCACATGCAAAAACATATCCCATGATGCCTAGCGGCTGTGGAGCGCCTTGAGAGCTTCACGGCAGTTAGCAGTTATTCACCAAACTTAAAACATCAAATTATTCCATATAATTATATATTTTTACAATAAACACAGCAGTTTACCCCTGTATTCAATTATTTATCATTACTTTAAAAGCATGTGAAGTAAAAGCTGACTGAAATAAAAGGATTTGATTATTTTTATCGCCATATTTACTGAGCGTTTAGCATTCTAGCACTGTGCTAAAGATTTTAAATAATAATTTTTTTTAAAAAGAGAGACTAAACATTCAGTTATTAAGAAGTTGATTAGGGGATCATTCCTCATATTATTGTGTTTTTATAGCTTTAAAAAGGTGTAGTTTGTAATCACAGAGTAGAATTATTTCCTTTACATTAGCCGAATACGAAGCGACCCGCTAATCATCCCACGTACATTCTGAACATCTAGCTGTGAGCTCAGCGACATTTACAATGAGATTTTTATTTTATAAGATTATTCTGTAAAGTGAATTGTTTACACCCATGCTATGGTTCTCACTTCTAACTTAAAAACATTTAAAACTTAATCGTTAATTCTAGAAAAGTTCCTTGGTGAGTGTATATTTCTAGTACAGTTAGCTCACTTTGCTACGCTAACTGAGAACGTAACGTTAATCACATAATTAATCGTGTCATTTAGTTTGTGTTTAGCTAGATAGAACTACTAAACTGAAGAAATGCTGGGAAGGGCACGCCCACAACAGGTAAAGGTAAAGCAAAGTGTAGTTTAACAGAGTGGGCGGGGTCAGCTGTGGGAGGAGAAAGCACCTCATGCACACCTTGTTTACTGATTCAAAATAGCTAGCTTCAGCTACACCAGATAAGCATGCAAATAAACCAAACCTTTTTCTTCCGGTATAAAAATTTTATTTTCTATAGTGTATAAAAAACAAAACAAAAAGCACCAGAATTCATTCAACAGTTCGTTTCAAATTTGTGATGTCTTTAAATAAAAACTGAAATAAAAACAGTTAAAACAAAGGCAGTCTAACAGGAAGCCTGAACATTTTCCTGCTTCACCCTGTTCAACCAGAAACACACTAGCATGTTTTGCTAACAATGCTATGCTAAAACACCCCAGAATCGACACATGGCTGTAGATTCATTTAACATGAAATAAAGAGGCAGCTGTAGGTAAATCCAGCATGATGACATCACACACAGTGAACCCTAGGCGCACTTCCTGTCTAGAGTGAAACGATCAGTAACCAGGATAGTGTTAATGATTGGTAAGGTGCTGGGGTAGGCGAGCACTCTACTGCCCCCTAGTGTCACCAGGTGATCACTCGGTGCGTTTCCTGATGCTGAACTTACCCTGTGCCCAGTGTGCATGTCTAACGATGCACCCTGCTAAACAAAAACAGGACGTTATTGTGTGTAAAACTTACTACTCGACAAACCTGACAAAAAATATTCATCCAAATATATTAGGACTAATACAAATGGCACACTCCAAGAGGAGACCAAGGCCAGGCGTGTTTAGACTCGACGAACGAGTTTCTCTCCCTCACACACACACACACACACACACACACACACGGGCAGGGGACGGTGGCATTCTAACAGAACTATAATACAGCAGACAGATGGCATGCCCGTGTCATCCCTGTGCATAAATAGCGCTTATAAAACGGTAGAAAAGCCCTGTGTGCTCAGTAAAGTGTCTGTACATGACCTCCACACTGAGGTAGATTTAAAACAGAACAAAAAACTTTACACTATTCATCAGAAACATAAAATCAGGTTCACAACGGAACCACTTTACACCGCTTAGGCCACCTAAGACATTATTAAATCAATATTCAAATATAAACAACACAATAAACCCCTCCCACCACCACCAAAAAACAAACAAACACATGATGCCTTTAAAAGTGTGCAGATCACCAGGTGAGTGCCCACACACACCCCTTCTGTAACATGTACTTGATCAGTTCACATGATTTGAATGAGTGCACATTTTCCATTTTCTCTCCAGGGCACTAACATGGAGATCTGCAGCATACATAGAATTTATAGATTTAAACAAAGAAGGGGGAATAAAAAAAAACAACAACAAACAAACAAACAAACAAATGTACATAGTGCAAAAGATTTATTTACAGAAGAAGCTCAGCTCTTTGGGGGAATTAAACGACGACACATCCGAAACAGCACCCTGCTCACTACATAGTGCCTCAATAACAGCTTAGTGTTCCCACAATGACCATATAACTGACCCTGTGTACAAGCGGTGTGTGACACAGCTGCTGTGGACAGATAGTGGCCTATATAGTGTGGAAGGTGGGCGGTTTGGGACACACCCACAGTGGACAGATGGTGGACCACATAGCGTATAAAATGTGCGATGGTGGACTATATAGTGAGCAGGGTTTCTGTGGTTTAGGACACGTCTCCAATGGTGGCCCATATAAGGTCTGTGGTTTGGGACACGCCCACAGTGGACTGATGGTGACCTATATAGTGAGTCAGGCCTATGTTTTGGGATATACACCCCCCCTCCCAACACCTCTAGTGGATCAAGTGTGGCCTATATAGTGTACGATTTGGGACATGTCCACAGTGCAGCAGTCAGAGTGCACAGGGTTTGTAAAGTGTAGTGTACAAGGCACTGGTTCGGACACAGGAAGCGTTAAAGTGAACTCATGGCTCAAGGTGTGTGTAGGTGGCAGAGTTCTGCGTCTACTGTAAGGCAGGAAGTACGACTCGAACGGCAGGAAGAGCATCTTACCGCCGTGTCCCCCGGTGTCGTCCGAGAGGAAGCTGCGCTTTAACGAGCCGCTCTTCACTCAGAGGGGTTTGTCAGCGCCGCTCTCAAGGCCTTTCCCTGCTAGTCAGGTGACAAGAGGAAGAAATGATTAGTTCCATGTTCATGAACACACACACACACAAGCTGAGTACATTAACACTCTAGACTAATTAGAGCATGTCACTGTGAATCCTGCTCTAATGAGCATGCACAGCTCACAGTGCTCTCTGCCCCCTGCTGGACATCATCAGCACTGCACTCCACAGTTACAGCAGCAGGGAATAGAGAGGAAAAGTGAAACTAAAGATGCAGGAAACACAGAGGGGTCATGCCAGGACACAGATTACTCCTGATTTTTAATAACAGTGAGGAAAATTTAGGGCAGAACGTGCATTTTAGCCATGACAGAGAGGGAAGTGTCTAAGAAAAACACCCTCCGTGAAGCACCACAGCGGTACATGTGGCTGTAAGACGAGGGACACGATGACATGAAACCTGAGGCATGCAAAGGGTCAGTGAGACAGACAGGCTAATAGAGGCAAACCTGACGTCCTGCTCATCCACAAGGCGCTTTGGTCAAAATTTGCAAAGAAATTTGAGGAGAGACTGTTTTTGTGGGGTTTTTTTCGGGTTTTTTTTTTTTTTTTGCCGAAACATGAATTTGAAACACAATCTGTTTTGGTTAAGTTTTCTACACGGTTATGCGTGTATGTTTTTATTTAGAGCAGCAGACAGACAGCAAAAGGATTACAAGCCAAAATGTAAAGAAAACAAGACACGCTAATTTTACTAGCATTAACATACAAAGAGAAATCTTTTCGTTGTTTTCTTTTGGTTTGCAACTTTTTTTTTCCTCCCCCGGTTTGTGTTCCTACTTAACATGAAGAGCAAAAACATGCTAGAAACATACATGAACTAGCCAATAAAACAAAACTCAGCACATTGTAGAGGTTTAAATCCTTTTCTTTTCCTCTTCCAAATTTGATTAAAAGTTAGGACTTGATTATAAAACAAATTCCAAAATAAAACAGAACCCAGTGTGTGGAAGGAGTGTGACAGGAAGTCCAAGTTGAGCTTTAAAAAAAATATGTACAGGAAGAAGCATGTTTAAAGCTTGACATGTTTTTATACTGAGCCCAATCAAAAGAAGATCGATCAAATAAAACCAAAGCAAAGCCCTAGGTTTGGTCTACTTCCACTGCTGGCCGTATGAATCCTGATAAAACTCCTGGTCAGATTTGTAGCCGTAACTATCGGCGCCGTGCAGCGGCTGCTGCGCGATCGGCTGCGAGCCCCAGTTCTGATTATTGTTATAATTATTACTATTAATCTGCCGGCGTTTGGAATCGGGTTGGCTGTAGCCATCGGCTTTGCGTTTGCCTCCTACATTCCCACCGCGGCCACGTACCCCTCGAACCCCGCCTCCTCTCCTCCTTGCTCCGCCTCCTCCGGCCACTCCTGCGCCTCCACGCTGGGGAAATCCAGCCCTACCCCGTGGAGGCCCCGCCCCACGCCCTCCTCTGGGTCCGCCCCTCGGCCCGCGCTGGCTCCGCCCCTGGAAATCGTCGTAGCCGTAGTAGGGCTCCTCGTAGCCGCCGCGGTAACCGTGGTAGTCGTAGCCGTAGTAGTCGTAGTAATCTTCATAACCGTAATAATCGGGAGGGTAGGAGTAGCCACCTCGGGCTCCACCCCTACCACGCCCTCTAGGAGGGGGCGGCGGCATGTGAGGGGGGCTGTAGTAGTAATACTCATCATACCTGTGAAGGCAAGGAGCAAAATCACACACTGTAGCAGGGAAAAAGAGTGAGGATCACACACACGACTGCAGCTTACATTTGTGTTTTGGCAGCTTGTCTCTGTGCTTTGCGCTCTTTCCTCTTCTGATCAGGAGGCTTAGCAAACACAATCTCTACAGGTTCTCCCTCCAGCTCCTTCCCGTTCATCTCCTCCAGCGCCTACACAACACACACATTCAACACATTACATCGACACCATCTCCATCGGTCACTCATCTAAATCAGGCTCCGCCCACACATGCACATCCTACTCC
This sequence comes from Hemibagrus guttatus, assembly GCA_033459395.1. NCBI lineage: Eukaryota > Metazoa > Chordata > Actinopteri > Siluriformes > Bagridae > Hemibagrus > Hemibagrus guttatus. The sequence goes on along the minus strand of JAUCMX010000030.1, from coordinate 9,636,827 downwards.
ACCACTTCTGTTTCTTTAGTTACCTTCACAGCTCCGTCTCGCTCCTCAAAGTGAACGAAGGCATAGTCTTTCAGCTTCTTCACCCGCTCCAGCTTCCCAAACTGGCTGAAGGTCGTCTCCAGGATGTCCTCAGTCACACTGTTCGCCAGGTTCCTCACAAACAGCACCTTCACCTGAGAGAGAGAGACACAGAGAGAGACAGAGCAAGAGACAGAGAGAGAAAGATTAGCCAACACATTTAAAAGGTTATAATTAGGTTTGGACTGGTCAGTGACCTTGGGCAGGAAATTTATTTTTTTTATTCCTGACCTTGGCCATGATCTCAGGGTCAGGGTCTTCGATGGGGTCAGCCCACTCCACCGTCACCAGCGTTCCCCACACCTTCACCTTCCCACTCATCAGCCTGCGTCGAGCCTGAGCCGCAGATTTATGGTCTTCATACTCCAGGAAACAGAAGCCACGGTTCTTCTTCTTGTCGTCTGGCTGAGTGTACAGGATGACGTCGTTCAGACCCTCTGATGGTCAGGAGAGAGAGAGAGCGGTGTTAATCATACACATATCCGGCCAGATAACAAGAGCGATAAAGAGATGAGAGTCAGGTCACCTGTGACTTTTGCGAATTCCTCCAGGATCTGTTCTTTTGTCTTGCTCTTGGGGATGGAACCCACAAACAGCCGGTTGTTGGCCACAGATATACACACACCAATGTGTTTCCCTGGGCGGATCTCACGATTGTTATACTGACAAACACACACACACACAAAGACGTAACACCACCATAACAAGCATGAAGCTTGCATATAAAATATTTAAAAAATATCAAATTGCTGCGGTATCAGAGGAATAACGCTACAGTAAAGTAATAATCAGGGTGGAAAGAACACGTCCTCTTATTAACACTGGTAAATCAAATAAATGAATAGCTTCAGTGTCGCACAGTAATTAGATGAATGGTGTGTGTGTGTAACTAACCAGCTTCACGGCCTCTTGTGCAGCCTCCTTAGTGCAGAAGGTGATGAAGGCGTATCCTCGGTTCAGACCGCTCAGAGGGTCCATCATCAGTCGCAGGTCCCAAATCTGCCCCGCCTTCTCGAACAGTGGCACCAGCTCATCTTCAAACAGATCCCGCGGGATCTTCCCCACAAAGATCTACACACACACAGGATTCAGCTATTGATGAATATCCTACAAAGTTAGTCACCACTGTACACACACTTAAACTTGAGCTCAGAGGGCAATTCCAGTCAGATCTTAGCGGTTGACCCGTCACAGTAACACAGGTTACTCCAGGACAGAACAGAGGTCATCAGATGGAAAGGCCAGCTCTGTTTAAAATGCAGGAATAAAGAGTGTAGATAAAGTGAGATGTTTGAGTGAAGCATGGAGAGAGCAGCATGCTCCTGTGACTCCTGACCTGCACCAACCTCACAACTCTCCTGTAGAGATAAACAACTGTGTGTGTGTGTGTGTGTGTGAGAGAGAGACCTCTGTGCCAATGGAGGGCTGAGGGCCTGTGTACACACACTCTGGCGGCGGTCCACCGTACTTCCTCTGTCCTGTGGTGACGTCGAGTGTGTAGCCGGTTCTTTCGAGGAGAACCTGCACACAACACAGAGATTGTGCCATTACTGAAAACATACAGCTCTAACTCTGACCGATTTTTGAGAGTGTTTGTTGTACACATCAGTGAGGAGCTGTTGCTATAGAAACAAGCAGCTATAACTCAGGTGTATTCTATTGAAGACCTCTGGACCAATCAGAAGACAGAATCTAAAGCACTGAGGCATGAGAACAGGTAGACAGGTGAGGGTGGGACAAGGAGTGGGTGTGTCTGAAACATTATCATCATGAGTGTGTGCGCATAAAGTTACAGTGTTTAACACACCACTCTGACAGTGGTACTGTGTGTGTGTGTGTGTAGACAGCAGGGAATGGTCAGTACTTTGATTTTGGTTTCGTCTGGTCCTTTCCCGGACTCAGTAACTTTGGTCCCCTGTTTCTCCCTCTGTCTGTACGTCTTCATCACACCACAGAGGAAGGCACTTTTATTCTGAAACACAGGAAACACCGGCTATACAGAGGCTCTCAACACACACACACAGGGTCTTAGGGGTCAGTGAGTGTAAAACTCCTCTCACTCTCATACACACACACAATCTTACCTGCACGTGAGACAGGTCACTCTCTTTAAACTGCTGCAGAACCTGGAGCGCTCCCTCTTCATTAAACTCTTTTAGAGCTTCAATAGCTCTCTCATCCAGGTCACTGTGTGCTACCAGACCTACACACACACACACACACACACAGGTTAGACAGAGTGAAGAGAGCAGAGAGTCCATGCCAGTCTTAGGGCAAACCCTTCGTCCGGTCAGATGTGATCAGCAGACAGCAGTGTGACCTCGGTCACTCAGAGAGAGAGTTCAAACAGGTATCATCACTCAGACAAAGGGGTATACACACACACAGCCTCTTCACTACCCAGAATTCCTCACTGTGCTGCAGCATTCTGTACAGAATTCCAGTGAGGGGGGTGTCTTCATCCACCACACTGCAAACTCTGAGGTTAATACACACCTACTTTAACACACACTGTTCGGTCATTGTAGGGGGCGTGGCTTATAATTACTGGCAGGTCACGTGGCCTGTAGTAGGTCAGGTCACCTATATTCTATGGAGCCATGTGGAGTGAGAGTGTGTATGATCACAAACATCTTGGAGATGTGTAATGACAGTGTGTGTAGCGTTTAATACTGATTCTACAGTCCAGCTAGCTTCCTCATCACCCCCTCACACACACACACACCTCACAGCAGGTCATGGCTGCGCGCTCACCTGCCACGTAGATTTCGTCGAGCTTCTCAGCGACTTTCTGAGGTAACCCGGCCTGTAGTAAGGACTGGAAGCTCTCCGAGTGCGTAGAGGTGGAGGACGTGTCCATGGGCTCCTCTGTGCCGTTCCCATTCACGTGATCTGATGCCATGGTGAGGTCACAAATCTGTGTGGACAGAGAAGGTCAGAGGTTAAAGATCTCAGGCTGTGTTATAAACACAGGTTTAGACTAAACGCTAAGCATCACCAAATGCCCTACAGGCTGTGTTCCAATGGCACACTCTACCTTCAAAACACCACTGAATGATCCAAAAGGAGTGACCCTTCACTGACCAAACCTGTTGCTTTAAAATATTGTGCACTAACACACACACACACACACACACACACTAAAGGCCAACATCCGACAGTGAGAGAGAAGCTGTGTGCCTGATGGGCCGTGTCCCAAATCGAGTGCTGAATGAAGACAGAAGGCGTGTACACAACACACACCGGACATACGATATTATTATAAATTATATATATGGTTAATGGGAACTGTGAAGTGTGTGTTTAATGTATTAGATGTTTCAACGCGTTACAGTTGCTAGCTAGCGTCACCGCCGCTCGGATGCTAACCAAGCTAGCTTGAAGTCAGCGCGCTAATGCACACTTCACACCGCACATTAAAGATTATAAACAATAAACACTGCGTGGAGTGTGTTTATAAACAATAAACACTGCGTGGAGTGTGTTTCAGGGAGAAACTCTCATACAAACCTCATGAAATAAAACGGGACACTGACTAAACGGCGCTAACGCTAGCCCCGGTGTCCATTTTACACACACCGGCTGCTCCACATTGTTTCCAAACACCGAAGCCGAACAAAGCCGGAGTGTTTAAAAACACACACACACACACACACACACACACACACACACACACACACACACACACAGAGAGAGAGAGAGAGAGAGAGAGAGAGGGAGCGCGCACGCACGCCCACCCACAACACACACACACTTACCCTGTGATGGTAAACGATAAGGTGCGAAGGTCAGATGACTGTAATTCGGAGGGAAAGGGGAGAAATGTGGTTAAATGTTAAAAAAATAAAAGAGAGAGAGTCTGAAGACTCCGCTCCGCCGCGACTCCTGCTCATCAGACACCAAAATGGCGGATGCGTTCACGCGGGGCTTCCCTCACACACCGCCGCGGGGTTTCTCACACACCCCAGCAGGGGCTGCGCGCGCTTTCACAGCCGGGAAAGGATGCCTTACAACCTCTACTCAACATCATAAACATTATAAATATCATAAATATCATTAATATCAATATTATAAACATTATAAACATCATAAACATCATTAATATCAACATTATAAACATCATAAACATCAACATTATAAACATCATAAACATCATAAACATCATAAATATCAATATTATAAACATTATAAACATCATAAACATCATAAATATCAATATTATAAACATCATAAACATCATAAACATCATTAATATCAACATTATAAACATCATAAACATCATAAACATCATAAATATCAATATTATAAACATTATAAACATCATAAACATCATAAACATCATAAATATCAATATTATAAACATTATAAACATCATAAACATCATAAACATCATTAATATCAACATTATAAACATTATAAACATCATAAACATCATTAATATCAATATTATAAACATTATAAACATCATAAACATCATAAACATCATAAATATCAATATTATAAACATTATAAACATCATAAACATCATTAATATCAACATTATAAACATTATAAACATCATTAATATCAATATTATAAACATCATAAACATCATAAACATCATTAATATCAATATTATAAACATCATAAACATCATAAACATCATTAATATCAACATTATAAACATCATAAACATCATTAATATCAATATTATAAACATCATAAACATTATAAACATCATTAATATCAACATTATAAACATTATAAACATCATTAATATCAACATTATAAACATCATAAACATCATTAATATCAATATTATAAACATCATAAACATCATAAACATCATTAATATCAACATTATAAACATTATAAACATCATAAACATC